>JAUCNQ010118682.1:0-28781 GCA_032352715.1 Bougainvillia muscus
GCATCTTGGCAACACTAATAGAAATGAATTATTTCTGGTGTTCTTTGTATGATCGTTTAATGTGAAGTAGTTATGGTTAAAGTCCTTCGTCATCTGGTTTACATCATCCACCCCAGACAGACAGGAGATGATATCCATTTGCGTGGTACCTGTTGCAAGAGTATTTTCAGATATGCTTTTGTATAGTTTATCGACAACCTTGTTCGAAGTCTTATTCAGACACTCTGTAATCACGGTGATTTTCCAGGTAATATATTCGTCTTCCTCTGAGAGAGGACATCCTTTAACACTATTAATACCGGGATTTTTTGGTCTCAAATATACTGGGGGGTGGGGAACAAAGTACCACGACCCCAAATAAGGTGTTCATGTTAAGATTACCTCATAAAACTTAGCACACTAATTCAAAATCATAAGTCCGACATTTTGACGTCGTCGTATTAAATATGACGTCATCGTGACGTCAATGACGTTATAATTTAACTTTTCCCTCTGAATTTCGATGATTTTCTCAAATTAACGCCCTTGGAGGAAAAACAACCACTGAACACATATATTATTACTGTTTGACATAAAATATGAGCAATACATTCAAAAATAACCTTACTTAATCTTTATTGATTGATTAACAACGATTTTAAATTAATTTTTTGAGGAGAAATGATCGGGTAACATTTTCAGAGGGTGTCTGGGCGCTAGTGGGTGCAACTTAGTTCAATTTTTTTTTAATTATTGTGTTTCTTATAAATAAACATTAATAGTCAAGAAAATGCATCCCTTAATAATGTATAGAACAAAAGTTATGAGCAAATGTTCACGTTTGTGGTACTCTTTTAAGTTTTACACTTATCACAAGAAGGAATCTTGCTTTATGAAATCTTTTTGAGAAAATAACAACTTTCCTTTTCGCTACAATATTTTTCTACTAACTAACTAAGCAAATCATATTTCGGCATAAACCAAGCTGCTTTCGTTTATTTTACTTACTAGTAAGCATGAGCTTGTCGATTGCGGTTGAAATTTCCTCTTACTAATGTCGTAATGCCATCCGTTTGTATTAGTCGCTTATCTATTAAGTGCTGTCTTGTTCTGATTTACCGTAAAAATGTAGTGCTTTTCGTTCTAAAACAGCACTTTGCTTCTGTAGACGTTTTTCCTAACCTCAAGGTACCTCTTGTAGTCACCGAATGTGATCGTTTAATCCAACACCAATGTTTTAGCCCCTTTGCATCGTTTGTTTTCAGGTTTCTCCACATCTAACGCCTTGTACGCATACAACTTGGATCTGAGTGCAACGAACTCCACCATGATTTTTTCTCCAAGTTCATCTCTAAAAATACCTAGCACTTTCTTGTTCTTTCCGATAGCTAGTGGCCTTACATCTTTTTGAGAATAGTTTGCTAGTATCAAGCCTCATCTCATCTCCCCAGCAATGTCTCTATAAAAATCTTTTGTCTTTATATCGTACACCTTACTTCCATATTCGGGTATCATATAGTCCTAGATGAGCTTATACATTACCAGCTTACTGAGTTCCAATATCGCCTGGCCAAGAAAGATGGGTTTGCTCATTGTAATTTCTATCTTTCCAATTTCAGCACCCATTAGTTATTCATTGAATCTGACTCCACTCTTGAAATTAGGTTTCATCACTTGCTTGCAGTGGTTTTTCTCGCTGGTGGTCAGCTTCATGTCCTTGTGATTCCTGATGTTCTCCATGGTCCTGTCAAATATGCTATTATTCATCAACTTGAAAAAGTATTTATTGAACTTGTTGCTTGCTGCTACCCTTAGTCTTGTGTCCAAACCGATGTACGGCTCCAGTCACGCATTTTGTTTAAATTACATTTACTTGGTGTACTCTTTCACTACTAGCCCATGCTTCAAGGCTTGATCCAAAGCTGTTATGTGCACCATGTAATTTTTCTTTTTCTTGCGATTAGGTACCAACTTTTCAACGTTACTTATCTTCATCCTCTCCGCAAGGAAGAATAGTTCCTTATGTCTATCATACAACTATTTTGGGTAGTCAACATTCACCTCTAATAGGTAGCCCTTGTCTTTTTTGAACCAGTTTAGCAATCTTTTTCGGTGTATAATTATCTACATCACGCACCACCTGTCTCTTCAAGTTTCTCCCAGCAGTCCATATATTCATAAGGATAGACTTCTTTACAACGCATCAATTGAGATACATACATGTTATATATGTCAATGAACTTCAACGTTACATTTTTAAATTTGTTTCGCCAGCTTTATTCCATACACCTAGTAGGCCCGCGCTCGGATTCTTTTGTTCATAACTTTTTACAAGAATAAGTTATGCTTATGATACTTTGTGACTTTTCGTCAAAATTATCTAGCTACATTTGCCGGAAGTTTTGAGTCTGTAGAACGTATGGTTTCCCAGTTATTGGTCATTAGTCAGAACCACCTATTTTTGCATCCCAGAAATGCTTCAAATTCAAAATTCATACAAATATGCATAACTTCTGTAACAATCCACATTTTGTCAGGCCAACATTCTCAATTGTCGAACTTCTATCGATTGCGATTTTTATTTTCCCGATGTTTTGATTTCCCCGATTTTTCCCAAATTTTCCGATTTTTAAAATATTGGGGAAGTTTTCGGGTAAAATTGGCGTTTTTCGGATGAATTCGGGTTTAATACGTAATTTAGAGTCCTTCTAAGAGCTAATACTGAAAATCGATCATATAAATCTTTAGTCAAACTGATTTTATTCCAGTTTTCTGAGACTGTTTGGAAGTTTGTGATGACGTATTCTAAATTTTCCAATGACGTAAGAAAAATATCGTGGCCTCCTCCAGTTCTGGTGAGCCCAAAAAAGCCCATCCCGTATAAGGTTAAGCTTCTTCTTTAACCCTATTAAGCCCTGGCTTTTTTTACACTCTTAAAGCCTGGGGGGCATTATGGCCCCTACCTAGTAACTTTAGAACCAATAACTTTCAGAACATAAAACTTGGTACAAATGTTCACCATCAAATAAGGAGTCACGTGACGTAAAAAATTATGATGACGTCATCATGTCGCTGATGACGTCATAAAGACGTAGAAAATTGAGTAAAATCACTATGTTTAAATTCCGACCCAAAATTTAGCAACAAAGGTTATTATTATCTTCAAAACCCTCTAATAACCATGTCATAAGACGGAGTTATCAATTTTATATGTTTTTAGGCACTTTAACATACGTTAAACCGGATTTCCGGAGAGGGAAATGCTTTCCGGCAAAACTTCAAAATTTCCGAACTCAAAAGAAAGGTTAGGTTAACAGATGCTCATGTGCAAAGTTTCAAGCCTATATCTTAAATATTGAACGAAATACCGCAATTACAATGTTAAGAAATTTCAGAGGGAGTAGTGCAGTAAAAAGTGAGGTGGTTTCAAACAATAGCGAGTAATTTCTTAACCACTGATAATATAAGACTGAAATAATGTGAGATAGCGTAATATAGGCATATATTGAATATGGCAAAGTAACACATCGAAAGCATCAATATAACAGAAGTTACAGGGGGTCAAACATGCTGCGGGCAATTATGGCCCCCCCAGGCTTAATAGGGTTAATATATTCGATAAAACTCTGCACACAATCCTCACCACGTTATAGCTCTAGTGGGCGTTGAACACTTCCATATGCAAACTTGCTGTAACTGCAGAAATCTGAAAGTGCATGTTTGTTAATCTTCTCTGTATACGACTTTTCTTCGTAATGCGTTACTCTAAATAAAATTAGAGTTAGTAAACTTTCAAAATCTGCATATATGTAGAATGGTACCTTGAACCGATTCTGCCCATCGTGGTCCTTCTCCGTAGGCATCTTGATCCTCACGGCGTCGTGATATATACAATACGAGTAGTGCTTATCTCTCGCTTTGATTGCTGTAAATCCTTGCAGACAATTCCTACAACAGTATAGCATATGGCTATCCATTGAAAGCTACGCAAGAGCCTTGATAGGTTTTTGATAGCTGTATAATGACGATTTTCACCATCAACAATCAGTAGTAAATTGTCGGCCTTGCTTCGTTTGGAGTTATAGTTGGACCTCCTTACTATGTAGATCCTGTTAGTATTGCTCACAGCTAGCATAATCATTGTTCCTCTGAATGCTTGAGATCTTGTTGATCGGCGATGGAAAACCTAATCCATCCCAGTTGTATCGGTCTTCATATGGTCTCAGTTATCACTCGCAGTTGTGTGATATCTCATTATGGAGTAACGCGGCAATTATTGCCCACATGTAACACTGCTTATCCTCGCATTTCTGATTAACAACCACCTTCTTTGAAGCGATCCATGATGGTAGCTTGATGTACGATGAACCACGCCTTTGGTATTGCAAATCCACTCTTTGGTAACGCTTGATTCTCGACCTGCGACTTGTAATGCGAAAAAAACATGTTTAACCCTATTCCACATGGGGGGGGGGTCAAATTGGCCCACGGCAACTTCGATTTTGAATAACTTTTGATTGGTTAGTGCAAACTAGCTGTAATTTTGTGAATTTTGCAAAAGAAAATTTTGTCACGCCCTATTTTCCCAGGTGGCAATATCTCTTGACCAGGGCGTAAGAATTTTAAAAATTGACTTTTCATTGTCTTTCTTGTTATTGAACTAATATGCTTGATAATTCCGACTATTGAGACTATGTTGACACTAATTCGGATTCCAGTCAATATGGGGTTATTTATAGACCAGAAATGCTAATTTACAAACCAGATATTTGATTTTACAGACCAGATTTATGGAGGAGTGAAATGTGCAAAATTGTATTATTTACAGATGTTTATAGACACATATTACAATTCAGAGACATAAAGAGACCTATTTACACATAAAATACACAAAAAATTCAATTATATATGTAATGCAACCGAAAATATACCCAAGTTCATCCAAAACTTTCAGTGAAATTTGCTCTCACCTTTGATCAATTAACAAATTCTCCTAACATTACTAATCTTTCTAAAATGATCATATTTGGGCATATTAGTGCTTAAAGATATAGATTATTAATAGACATTCAAAAAAACTTTAGCTATACCATGAATATTCGATCTATACATAATTATCAATTTTTGAGTCAACGTGGCTAAATGATGACGTTATAACAAGAAATAATTACGTCATCTTGACGTCATAAACATCAATATTCATTGCATAGAGGTCAATGATCATCTGTACCAAATTAGGATCCATAAGAGTGAATAGTTCTAAAGATATACAGAATAATCTAACCGTGGGCCAAATTGACCTCCCCCCCCCCACCATCCATACAAGGGCCAAAAAAGCCCAGGCCTAATAGGGTTAACCCTATTAGGCCTGGGGGGGGGAGTTCTTGTGGTATGTTTGACTCCCTGTAATTTTGGTAATGCATTCATTATTTAAGATGTATGATTGAAACTTTGCTCATGAACGTCTGCTGATCATACCTTCCTTTCGGTACCGGAATTTTTTCCATATCCAGAAGATTTTCTGGAAAAACGGAACTTTGACCGGAAACTTTTTCGGAAAGGATTTCCCTCCCCGGAAATCCGGTTTAACCTATGCTAAAGTAATTAAAAACATGTAAAATCGATAACTCCATCTTATTACATGGTCTTTACAGTGTTTGGAAGAGTATAAGAAGCTTTGCTACTACGTTTTGGGTCGGAACTTAAACATAGTGATTTTACGCAATTTTTGACGATTTGATGTCGCCATCGGTCATATGATGACGTCATCTTGAAAAGGCCCCCCCCAGGCTTTTAGAGTGTCAAAAAAGCCCGGGTTTAATAGGGTTAAAAGCTTATCAACGTCAGAGCCTTGGTAGTACTCTGCCATTTCTCCATTGAATGCATTCTCCACGATGGTAGGTCCAGGTTGGATCTCATTATTTTGTGTAAAGACCACCTTCTTCCGTCACTTTACCAACATAGTAAGCTGGATTTTCGCAGAGCCCATTTCAACAACCTTTTCCCTAGTGAGGTCACTAGTGTGCACTCTAATTGCTTCAAAATAACTATCAACGTCAGTCTTAAAAATACCTCCAGTTCTAAACGACTGGTGCGCTTTGTTCAAAGCATCCACCCAATGTGCCACAGGTGTGAGGTGTTGATTTTGCCCCTCTTTAGTTTTGTTTTCTACATTATCTTTCAGCCCCCACCTTGCTCTTCACGCCACTATACAGCCGAAAAATACTGTCCTTGAATTTTAAAAAACACATCACCAACTCTGTCCTTTACTGGTTGTGGTATATAACTTACCAGCCAGCTGTAACACTCCTCAAGTTTACTCTTTACTACCGACGGTATCACTGCACAAAATTAAACTGTATCTGGACTTATCTTTAGTCCGTATTTGTCCGTATTACCACAGCAGAATGCTAGCATTCTGTCGAAATACCGACGTATACGGACTGAATACGGGAGTATGCGGAATATATTAAGGTCCAGATGCAGCAGGATTTTGTGCAGTGTTTTCTCTTTGCTATCTCTTCTCGTTCAAATGTATTCAATCGTCAGGATGTGGAATAATTATCACCTGTCTGAGAGATCATATAGATCTCTGTGACCTTGGAAATCTTTTAGGTGTGCTTAGAAAAGCAATCCTTGCTCTTTTACTCAGTCTATGATATCCACTCAAGCCATTTTCTCTTGCAATTTCTCGTAATTCTTTAACAGTTTTGTCATTCTTGTCAGTATTATTCAGTAACATCTTTATTACTGAATAATTGACTTTAAAAAAAATTCTTTATATAGCCCGAGTTCTGGTGCAGTCAACCGGAATGAGGAAATACCCTTAATCATTTAACCTTGACGTGGACTTTTCCCTGGTCAGGCATGCTCAGACTTGCTTGTCACAGATGCACTAAACCGTGTGACTGTTGCCATAGATACATCATACCGCAGATGAGTAGAGATTATTCCTTATTCATTCAACTGTGACCAGCTAAGGAAGACTTTGATATCCGTGTTCGCATCGTCGATGATACCAAATGCAGCGGTTTGATATCATTTAATCGGACCAGGCGAGCAGAGGAGAGATGCTCCTATGAACATCGTTAAGGATACCGAAAGGAGCGTCATGTACAACGTTTTTCAACCTTGCATCGTTTTGTATCGAGTTTGTGTCTATTTAGGTACCTGCCGAAGGTGTCGTTTACTCATGTGTGCATCGTCGATGATAACAAAGTTGCACTAGAAACGGTATATTCCTATCTGTGTGCTAAGTTTTGTACAATGAAAAAAATATGTGTGCTGAGCTTGGTTATGAATATGTCGAGTTGAGAGAAGAAAAGGCTTTAGGTTACAAAATATAATTACTGTTGAAGTTGATAGCCAGTGGGAAGCAAAAACATATTTTGGGAAGAGAGGGATAAAAAGTGTGTTTATTTACTGAGTGAGAGTAAGTCGAAAATTATTACAATGCTAAATAAATCACAATGGAAATTGGTTGAGTGAAATAATTTTCTGTCACTTAGTAAAATGAAACAAAATGAAAGTCGAGCATCCCAAAAAATCAAGCCAAAAAATAAATATGATTGGTGCGTCAGCTTGCGTTAAAAACTATCGTGGGCACGAGTACAATGCATTTGGGGGTAATAAAACAATATCTAAAAAGGTCGATACTTTTTAAACCATCGATCTATCCAACTCTGAAATTGTGGTAAAATTTGCCATAGCCGTGTATAGGAGTTATCAAAAGATAAGAAATAAATAGTATGAGTAGAGTAGTAGAGTATGAGAGCGTGGTTGATATTGAGACAGGTTTTGCACAAAATGAACACAACATTGTTTTATCAATTCTTCAACTTGATATAACCAGTGGGGGTAACTTTCACATGCATGATAACGTAACTCTTAAAAAACTAACAGACTCATTGATTATATATTTGAGCAGAAACACTAAAAATTACGAGGCTCGGCATTTAAACATTTTAGTTTACAAATTACAAATGATAAGGGTGAATGTGATACAAGAACATACACTCGTCCTTACAAAATGATTAATGGATATAGGGTAAAACTTGTAAGTTTACAGTCGACAGGTAATAATTGTCATTTAAAATGTTTTGGATCAACAACTGTAGCACAAGATAGAAAACTAGTTGGGTTTGGTAAGGGTGAATGCATTCGTGTTGTAAAAATACCGCTGTTGTGCAAACAATATGAGACTTCATGCGTGGTGTGTAGTGATACTATGAAAGATATTTACAGACACGATTGGGAGAGGAAAAAATAATTAAAGTTGATGCTTACGTTATTTCCTGGGGTTGTTGTTAAAAAACACTATTTTGTAATTAGAAAAATGGTTGGGGATAAGAGTAACTGTGACGACTGTGGAATAAATTTAAATGAAGGCAAGGGTGAGTATAAATGTACCCTAAAGATGAAAAACCATAACCAAAAATTTTTATGAAAAAGTGTATACTCGGAAAAAAATCCAAAATTATAAAGAAAGAAGCATTTGACCCAACAAGCATTCGTTACGGGGACATCGAGATATTTACTGATAAACATGGATAATTACATCCTTACGCAGCAAGCTGGTTGTATAAAACTGAGTATTTTACAGAAGATGGCAAACGATGTATCGGTAAGTTTTATGAAAAAATAAAAAGCTTAGAGTGTATCTCGTGCATACCATAGATTAAGACTTGATGTATATTTTTGATGCGATGTTTCATATATGATGGTAGAAATATTAAAAAAAAATTTCTTAAAAGGAGGTGCCATTTTATCGATCCATACGGAGGGGTGACAATGTTGCGATATTTGTCCATTCTTAATGTGTAGTGTAAAGGATGCATGTAAAGCATTTGGGACAAGTATTTCAAAAGGCGAATTTAATGAGAAGGAAATGACGGGATGAGATGACGTAGAAAGTGAAGACATGAGTGGGAGCTCTGTTTGGAAAAAGATGTTCGATCATTAGCTGAAGTCGTAGGTAAATTTAGTAAGGTAGTTTATGAAATCGGTAATGTGCGGGTTACTGCTTTCATGACTACAAGTCAGATAGCCTTTGAAATCTGAAAATCACGTTGTGATTGCATAATCCAGATATTAAAAAAATATCATTTTATAAGACAATCTGTTAACGGTGGAATGTACGATAAGATAATGAGATTAAAAGGTAAGGGTTATAAAAAGGGGTTAAAGAGATGTTTGCCTTATAATTTCTTCTTTTCTTCATCATGATTGTAAAATTAAGATTGTCCGTGATGGACAGTCCTCTTCTTGCTTTTCAATGAACGCTCGGGTTCCCCAAGGATCTGTTCTTGGCCCTATCCATTTTTCTTCTTTTTGACAGTGATCATCCTGATCACATCCTTTGTATGCTTGCTATCTATACCGATGACCCAACACTGTACTCTTGTCTGGGTAAATCTGCAGAACTGTTCGACAAAGTTGAGATGGCAACTGATCTAGAATATGATCTTCGTTCTGCTTCTGAATTGGGTGAGGAGTGGCTGCTGACATTCAACTCTTTGATGACTAAACTTCTATCGATAAACAACTTCAGAGAACCAATCCTACCTCCCATCTCGATGGATTGTTAAAGTTGTCTGAGAGTGATTGTTTCCGTCTCCTTGGTATAACTATGTCCAAAGACTTTTCTTGGCAGACTTACGTTGAATCAATAGCCAAATCATCTGCTATGAAAGTTATTTCTCTATTGCGCGCAAGGAGCTATCTCACTCCTGAGAGTATTTTGTATCTTTTTAAATCGACTATTCGTCCATGCATGGTGTCTTGTTGCCATATCTGGGCTGGTGCTCCATCTGAATGTCTTAATCTGTTGGATCGTATACTACGTCGTATTTGTAATGCCATAGGACAAGATCTCTCTTCAAACCTTGATTCGTTAGCACATCGCCGAAATGTTGCCTCTTTGTCTCTTTTCTATAAATACTTCCATGGTCGCTGCTCGACTGAACTTTCAACACTTACTCTTCCTTTGAAAACTTTCCACCGCTCTACTCGCCTGTCATGCGGGTCTCGTTAGTTTACTGTGTAAACACCTAATTGCCTGAAGAAACTGTACAGTGACAACTTCTTTCCTCGTACTTCTCTACTACGGAATTCTCTTCCACTCTCTTGCTTTCCTTCTGAATATAGCCTCCAAATCTTTAAATGTAATGTCCATCACTATATTCCTTCAGTCTGAATTCTTCCGTAGCTCTTTACCTTTCTTTTTTTTTAAAGTCATAAGACCACTAGTCTTATGACTTTAAAAAAAAAAAAAAAGGACAAAGATTAGATGGGGTTGAAAATCTTCAAATCATTGCTAATTGTTCAACTAGGACTGTAGGGAAGACATAATGGAACGGTATGAAAAAGTTTGAACGTGGATACTATTTAGCTTATGGTTATTAGTATCTATTTTTTACCAATAACGTGGTTTATGGTATAGTTGAGCGTTCAAAAATACCTCCAAGCCTTACGCTTACTGGGCTTGATTTGTCTTGGTTTTGCAAAAAGAAGGTACAGATTGATGGTAATAACTACTTCTCAGCGTAGTTAAGACAAAATACACAATTTACTCATTTTTTTTACTTAAAAGTTCCCTTGTCAGCGCACGTCCTGAGTTTCTTTTGTACTGTTTATTTGGGTTATTATTAACTAAACCTGGTTAGTCAAATCCATTATCTCTCTTCTAATTTTTTTTTTGATCTTTGCACTCCCCAACATTGCTTCAAAAGCACAAATCCAGAAACCACATAATCTAAGTTGAAAAACAGCTTGCACTTTTTCAAATTAGAGCCTTAACCTGCGATATTTAAAGTGTTCATATCTATGACCAAGGTAGATGTAAACAAATCGTCGAAAACGGGAAGATATGCCGATACTGCTGGTTTCCTCATAGATAGGATCCCTATGAATATCTCACGATAAGGCTCTAATTTGAAAAAGTCAATAGGCCTAATAGGGTTTACTGCACTGAGTTTAGCAGCTATCTTGTACAAAGCAAAATGTTAAGGATGTGCTGAGACGATATATACCCTCAAGTATTACGTTGGTGGTGATCGATAAGTAAAATATAGCAATCTGTTGATTTTCCATGTAATTTATAAATTCGATTTATAGGGTGAGTGTAAGAATTAAATCAATAATAGAAAGTTTGTGGGTTTTTTCTAAATGGACTTGTAGGGGTAAAATAATATGAGATTTGGATGGGTGACGGAGGGGAGAAATAGGATTTTTATATTAACTACTAACCTTGACACTTTAGGTCGCTATGGAAACCAGTGCTTGGGTGTTTACTGGTGGTACAAACGTTGGAATTATGCAGGTTACTGGTGAAACTTTGAAGGATCTATGTCAACTTGATTCTACAGCTGGAGAGTATGCACACAAGGAAAAGGTGCATTGTGTTGGCATACTACCTTGGGGTATAAGACCACAAAAAGAAATTGGTAAATTCTTAGAAGAGGGTCATGGATTTGAAGCAAGTGTGAAGTCTGCTCATCCATTAGAACCTAACCATACCCACTTCTTATTCGTTGATGATGGAACATCAAATGTATATGGTGCTGAGAAAATATTTCGATATGAGTTAGAAAAGTACATTGTTGATACGTTTTGTCATTATTTAGGTAAATAGACGCTGAAACTTCATGATAACTGGTGCATATCAGATTACTTTTCTCTTTTCTTTTCTTTTCTCCATCTTTTGGGGTCAATGCTATTATTGATACCACACTTTCGTGGATAGCCCCAAATGTTCAAAAATGGTTGATCATCTGCATATCTAAGTAAAATAAACGACATAATTCTAATTAAAAAGAAAAATATAAAAGACTTGTTTTTAGTGACCATCTGTGTTTTTTGACGACGTTTCGTCCCATATTAAGGACAGTTTCAAGTGAGCATACACTGACAAAATTCGTGATTTATAAATTAACAATATCATTAACTTTTTTAAAATATTACCAAATAAGGTAAAATCTTGCATGCTCGGAGATAATTATTCTCAGAGCTTTAAGGATGCTACCTTAATTATATAAAAAGAGCGGAACTGAGAAGATATGCGATTAAGGTCAGGAGAATGCTTTCTTATTAAAATACTCTCTTATAAATCCAAAACAAATTTACTATTAGCCTGCGCTAAAATATTTAGAATTCACAAGAGCGATATTACGACTATTAATGATTGCTGTAGTACAGTCCGACAATTAAACGTTAACCTATCAAAGTCATCAAAACTAGGCGAATGATTACACTGTAATAAGTGATCTTTAACCCGATTCCGTATGGTGGGGAGGGGGAGCGGATTCTGCCCCCACCACTCCTCCGGGTTTTTTATAATATCTTAAGTTTGGCTGCCATATTGATGCTAAAATTTCGCAATAATTGGTTGACGTGGTTTTGAGTTATGACATTTTTGTCACGTGATTTCTGAAAAAAACTTTTTTTCAATTTTCCTAATTTTTAATTTTTTATGCATAACTCGAAACGATTAATGTAATCGTTATTCGATCACACATATTTGACCTAATATCAATTGCTGACGCTTTTTCTGTCTCATTCTGGTCCGTAAATTTTCCATTATTGTATTTTGCAGACCAGAACGGAAAAATTGCACGTGACTTCGAAAATGCTGACGTCACCAAACGATGATGCGCATTTTCGCCATTTTATTTTATCAAAATGTTCACAATAAGCAATAAGTTGGACTAGAATCATGCCAAGTTTAAAGGTCATAGGACTGGCAGAAC
Organism: Bougainvillia muscus; assembly: GCA_032352715.1. Classification (NCBI taxonomy): domain Eukaryota; kingdom Metazoa; phylum Cnidaria; class Hydrozoa; order Anthoathecata; family Bougainvilliidae; genus Bougainvillia; species Bougainvillia muscus. The sequence continues at coordinate 12,726 of JAUCNQ010118682.1, forward strand.
TAAAATTATGAGGGTGGGCGGAATTCACATAAGTGATGTGGATGTGAAGATAAGTGTCCGATAAAACCTCAAAAAGCATTTTAATCCAAAAAAGATAACGAAATAACAGATGTTTTCGCCGTTGGAATTAGGGCCATTCAAAACAGCAAAGACACAAAAAAACACCTTCTCAAAAGCTTTTGTTTGATGTTATAAGAGAAATAAAAAGTTATTTCAAACAGATAACAACATCCGAAGTCCCAAAGTTGACTCAGATTTTACTCAGAATTTGATAGGTTCACTAGCAGAATTAAATGTAACCACGACAGTTTTTAGTCTTAAACATGTTATTGTCTGCAAAAACGAAAGCAACATTATTATCATATTTTATTTTTTTTTTATTGACTGTTTGTTTAATTGAAATTTAAATTCGTTTGTTTAAGTCTAAGTAAAATCTTACACAACCTTGTTTTTTCCTTTTCTTTATAAACAACTGTCCTTGCCCACCATGATCTGCTGGCAGTAGTACTGTTGGATTTCGGTCCAACTATGTGCTGAAAATCAAATTCAGAATCAGATTAACACCTAGGCTTTCAACGTCCGATTTTTCCATAGATAAACTTTCCTCACAATTCTCCCTTCTTTCAACATTTTCTGTTTTTCCAGTAATCCTTAAACATAACCGTCGATGATAGGATTCGGTGTCAGCAATTTTTGTCTCCAACAGAAACAACGTGTCTTTAAGTACCACGTTTGTTGTTTCTTGTTTTTCAAGCTTTTGTTATTGTTTTTATTGTTTCGTCTCGTCTAAACCATAGATGAAGATGATATAACAATTAGATAAGCATACAAAAATTGTCTAAAGCAACATAACAATTCGCACTAAGTAACAATTATTACGGCAAAAATACCATTTTCTAGTGCATGTCCAGATTTTGTTATGTAACCCTATTAGCACCGGGGGTGGAGGGCTTTATGGCCGCCCCTCCAGATTTTTTTTAATAACTTCTGTAGCAATTCCCCCAATCTTCTTGACACTTTGCAACAGTTAGTCTAAATCTATTTGGCATGTTCGGAATGTTTCTGAGGGGTACACCACTTCTACTCAGGCTATTGGTCAGAACCACCTATCAGCTTTTGCATATTTCACCTTGAAAATATGGAAAACTATGATCTCCATAATTCCCGAAATAATTTTCTTTCAGCCTTGATATTTGGAAAAATTGTTCATGTGACTATGCTGATTCCAAAAGGTGTCATTTACCGGATTACTGGAAAGATTTCTGATTTCCGGAAAAACTAACAGAAAATTTTATGGAGCACACTTCTTCTCCTGGTAATTCCATAATAGCGGCCAACTTTTGATGAGAAACATTATTTCCAACTCCGTACTGTAGTATAGTTCTAAATAGTTTTTATAGGAAATACTTTGATTTTATTTGGCGAATTTTCTGGTTTAAAGAGCTACAGAAAAATGGCGGTTTCACGACAATACGCTGACGCAATATTTTATATACCTTCTTTATTCGGATAAGGGAATGTAATATAATGTAATGTAATGTAGAGAATAAACGTTCAACTATAATCGTTTGAATTGGACTGTTCAAATACAATGGTTATTATCATAGTTAATGATGTCTATTATGAAACATTTTCAAAAACGAAAGTAAAGTTGCATGTGCTATCAGCTGTGTAAGAATTAAAATCAAAGAAACGAGAGAAGAAGAGACACTTTCTGCAATAAAATGGAATTCATGCTTTTTATTAAAACTTTCTTCTTCAGACATTATGAGGCTATGTGAGTCATTTGGACTTCTATCGTAACATGATAAAATCATGCCGCTTAGACACAAGACGATCAATGACTCCGTAGCTTAAAATACGTTGATATATGTCTTGTCAGTGGACAGCTTCCATACGAATATTGTTACTCGTGTTTCGCCTGTAATGTCAGATCAGTAATTGATGTTGATTTTTATGTTGCTTTTCAATATCGGCTTGAACAACTCCCCATACATTTGTGAGAAAATATCACTGTTAATAGAAAATTCTCTTACTACTACAGAGGTCTTGGAATCACCTCTTGTTGCTCTACCTCCACATTTACATGAAATAAGATAAATTACATTTAATGAATTATGAAATAAATTATAGAGAATTCACTATTTACAAAATATTTCTTTCAAGTAGTGTGACATATAAAGAAATTTTCAACAACTAAATGATGTGTACACAAGTTATACTTGTTGCAACTTTTGACCGAGATAACATGTTCTTCCATTTGTTTAGGACATAACGAAGGACATGACATAGCTATGTTTATAAGTTTAATAGATGGTAAGTAAGGTAAATGGTAAGTAAGGTAAATTTCATTAACATTCATAACCCAAAGTTGCCAAACATCAGCAGCCTGATAGCTAGGCACTTACACAAGCTTTATGCTACTGATAATTTAAACACTTTGTCCACTAGATACCCTCTATCGGTCCACATATGAACGACATAAAATCCTTAACACGAAAGATTTTAGACTTCTTGCTACCTTGTTTTCATAATTTATGTTTTGCTGAATGGATCTTTTCTCCCCTAGCCTATTGTAGCGATTCAGATTCAAATGACTCAACTGACTCAAATGACTCAAATGACTCAACTGATGTTAATAAACTGATGATGAAAAGAGAAAGAAAAGAAAGAATAGAGCATCCGATTTCTTTTGTAAAGTTAGTAGTTGGTGGCAGCCCCGGAGTCATTAACGATATAGTAGAAGCAATTAGACATGGCTGGCCAGTGGTATTCTTTGCAGAATCGTCACAAGCAGCAATGCTTTTTGCATGCGCATATGATATGGACTTCAAAGATATTCCTAATTTATGTCTGTCGGAGATCGAAGAACATCAGAGATTTGTACAAATGATTGGAGAAGAATATCGTGATTTTACAGAAATTAATAAAATCCAGTTTTATGGAATAGTGGCTGAATGCATGGATTATGATATGTCCAGGGAGTTTGTGAGTAAAATATGAAATGTTAAAATTAATTATTTAGCAACCAAACACAAAATTTGCATCCAAAATCGTACCATTCTCATTACAGCAGAAGTGCCTCTGTGCATTAATTACACGCAAAGACACTCTTTTTGGATGGAAATTGATACGAATTTCAATACCAATTTTGTGGACGGTCCCTAACTAATTGACTAAGGTACAATGTAGAACAACTCAGCTAGATTTGTTCGACTGTAGATGTGATGGACCATATATTTGTACATTACTTGGAAAGAGGTATGTCCTGTACTTTTGCTTCCAGTCTTTATTCAAGATCTAAAGGGGGATATAAATAATGAATTTTCTGTAAGTACCCTGCAGACCAAACATACCTAACACGTCATGTTATTTATACAGGCTCGGCATAATCTTTACACAACTTGTAAGGTAGTCCAGGAGCCAGAGGGTGTCTATGTACCCCACCCCACCTAGGATCCTTTAACTTTAGGTTATTTTGAAACTTCATACCAGGCAGTTTACGAAAACAAAATGTTCCCAGAAAAGTATTAAGAGCAACTGTCAATGTTGCAGACATACATTATACAGACCCAATTTTTTTACTACAAGTACCACACCTTCAAAATATGTTAATGTTATCCTTGTACCATAAAACTCGGCAAAAGTGGTGCAACATCATTAGTCAGACATTCTGACATCGTCAATTTAATTATGACGTCATCATCTCGGCGATTACGTCTTAAATTAACGTTTTGTGGAATTTTCATCAAATCAACGCCCTCGGATGAAGAAATTAGAACAACGACGTCAGAATGTCTGACTAATGATGTTGTACCACTGTGCAAGGTTTTATGGTATAAGGGTAACATTAGCACATATTTTGAAGGTGTGGTACTTGTAGTACACAATTTTGGTCGGAAAAATGTCGGGCTGCGAAATTGGCAGTTGATTCCAATATTGTATGTCATCGTGTCGGCGGTGACTTCATAATTTAACTTTGCCCTAGAATTTTTATTTATTTTCTCAAATTAACGCCCTTGGACGAAACAGAAGCACTGAGAACGTAAATTATTACTGCTTGACATCAAATATGTGTAGTACATTCAGAAATAACCTTACGTAGTCTTTATTAATTGATTTACAATTGTTTTGAAGTAATTTTTCGAGGTAAAATGATTGGGCATCATTTTCAGAGGGCGTCTGGGTGGTAAAAAGCGTAACTAATTTCAGATATTTTTTATCATCTTGCTGCCTATACAAAAATGTTAAAAGTCACCAAAGGGCATCACTTAGATGTGTAGAACACTACTGTGAATTAAAAATCGGCATTAAATTGGTATGAAAATTCCTATTCGCTTTCAACACATAAGAAGTGTCTTTCTGCACACAAAGTATGTACAACGAAACTTCCTTCGTTATGAAAATGGTATGATATTAGATTCAAAATATGGGACGCTTTATATCATTCGTATAATTTGAAACAGGAACAGGTATTCACTTAAAGATTATTGTTCTTCTGTTAAGATACAGGATGTTGGAAATACCGATCATTATGTTTAGATAACCAATGGCTCATTTAAGCGGGTGAATCCTGAGATCAAATAATACTCACTGCACTTACTGAACACAATATTGATTATTATTTTTAGATAACCATTGGTCCATTTATGCGGGTGAATCTTGAGATCATATAATACTAACTACACATACTGAACGCAATATCGATTGTTTTGTTTAGATAACCATTGGATCATTTAAGCAGGGAGAATCTTTAGATCAAATAATATGCACTGCCCTTAATAAACGCATGAAATTAACAAGAAAAGCCTTTTCTCAACAAATTTGTTTGGCCATTCAGTGGAACAGTGTACAGGAATGGTTACCGCGTCTAAACAAAAGGTTTCACTTCACTCAGAAGAGAGAGCAGGTAGACCATACAAAGTTTAGCTGAGTTATTGATACTGTTCCTTACCCAACTGTTGACATTAGTGTTCTACCATGAATGATAATAAGGGATAACTTTAGTTATAGTTTTATTTATTCCTATCCTATATCAAGGTTAACAACAACTTATCAGAGGCTGGTTCAGAACATGCTATTACCTATTCACAATGGTTAATACCGACTGAAAGTCATTAATTGTAGATGTTTAATATACGGTGCGATTCTCTCTTCTTTAACTGCATACAAAGATAATCCGATTGATAAAACTTCCGGTTCACTTTCAATGAAGGACGGTAGTGCGGACTGAAGTGACAGATTTAAGTTTTTCAGCATTCTAACCCACGGCACTGATGTTTTATTTACCGTTATATACGCGAGCTTAGATGACCAAGCAATAATGGATGCAGTCCTAGTCAGTTCGCAATAGACAATAAAAACATATTATTTTACATTATTTTCAATAGCGTAATGTATGGTTTTGTGAATTCAGAAATCCATCATCATATAATAAGCAATTAAAAACTAATTTATTGAAGCCCACAATTTACAGATGACGTAAAAGCACGTTCTGATTCCACCTCTAGCAAGGGTGAAATCTTCGCTGATGCTGTAGATTAGGCTATGCATCAACTATAATATGATTAAGAGACTTATACATAATTTCTTAATCTAGGTGAGATGCAAATACGCAATGAAGCATCTAGTTTATTCATTACAAATTTATCGCTCTAAAGAAGCTGCTGTGTTGATGGAAAATTTGCTAGAATTGATGAGTGATTTGAAACCTAAAGAGAAGAAAGACGTTCTAATAAGTTATCACCCATATAGCGATGAACCATATGGAAACCCGTCTCTTGTTTGCTCTCCAGCTGTTATATACTTATATATGAAGGTAAGCGCCCGTATAAAATATCATGTTATCCTTTTTTTCATCTCCATTTTGTGGTTTTGACTTAATTAAAGTGTGCTCGAGATCCACCTATGACTTCTAGATGAAAAAAAAACACTTAAAAATAATTTGTTACGGCCCAAATACTGTTTCCAATATTCACATATACTAGTACACTGAATTATCTGAAAATGTCATATTATTTGGAGTTTTTAAATTGTAATCAGAGTCCAATTGCATATTACTAATTTTCATTTCTGAAGAGAGTTGTTCTTATTTAAGAATTATTATTATTTGGAATACGATACAGATCCTTATAAATCCATGTTCCTGTAATCGCAATGTCAGCGGGTATAATAAAAACAGCAGGGCTGGCAACCCCCAAAAAAGCTTAACAAGTAAAATCTTTACGTAAAAGAGAGTCCTAAAAAAGCAGTATGATGTTGGAAGCTAGGCATTTTATGCTTCTCTTTTAGGGTATTGTTTGTTCATATTCAAGGTCAGTTTCTGAGTATTGGACTATACCCATATAAAGCTTGGAGTATATAATCAATGTAATATACTAAATCAATAACTTAGATTGATGATTATATTATTGTTATTCAATCTTATTCTTTAGAAAGGTAAAGAATGCAGATATAACATACTAAGTCTTCTCAAGAATGGTGTAAGTATTGTCGAATTAACTAGCCATCGTATGTTTTAAATGTTAAAAAAATTGTGTTATCAAACTATACATTTTAATTGATTTATTCTTTGAAAAACACTAGCCAACCTCAAATTGTCTGGAGCAAGAGTGGCGTTCAAACAAAATCCTTTACAAACAATATCCTTTGTATAGGTATCTTATTATAAAACAATCGATGTAAGTCTGTACTTTGTGGCGGACCTAGGCAAGTCAGAGAATCATGAGCGAGAGATCGAGTTTTGGTACTTAACAGCTTAATACATGATGATGAGTTTTTAAAGACCAGGCGTCATATTTAAAGCATTGTTTTAATGTCATTACTCGGAGTGGGTATCTACACCACGTATTGCTTTAACCCTAATCTGCCTGGGCTTTTTCCGACTCTTCTCACTTTGGGGGGGAGGGGGAGGGGGCAGAATCCACCCCCTAAGATCTCCTGATTTGTTAGATGAAACTTAACACAATAGTAACTCACCATATAAGGAACAATTGGATGCTGTCATTTTGTTGATTACGTTATCGACATCGTAATGACGTCATAAAACGTCCCATTTTCCCCTATATTTCCGTACCTTCATCTCCGGTCAAATTATCTGGTTTACTTGGAAAAAACAGGTTCAAAACAGTTGCAATAGGTTGCAGCTGGCTCTCGAAAACATTTTCAGCGCAAAAATCGGCCGCCATCTTGGATGTTGGCGCCAAAAACCGGAGTACCGGAAATGTTTTCGGACTCTTTGCCGGAAAACAGAAATTTTTCCGGTTCCATTAAAAATAACGTCATCAATAAATTTGTCACGTGACAAAGAACTTTTGTGCCAAATTTCAAGTCAAAATATTATATACTTCAGAAGTTACAGGGTTCCTGTATATTGCAAATTTTCAAAGAGAAATATGCAAATATTATAGGTGGTCTTGAACAATGACTCATAAAATCTGATCTACATAACCTGCTGACATGAAACTGTATCAAAAGGTGTGAAATAGATTAATACTAAAAGTAACAAAAAAGTTTTGGCATGATAACGTATCAGGAAAAAAAGTTATTAAAACATATCCGGAGGGGAGCGGAATTGCGCCCCCTAGGTAGATTAGGGTTAAAGCGAACAATCAAGTTCTGTGCACAAAGTATTCAAATTTTTTTGGATGCAAGTCTTGACTTACTTGACTTAACCCTATTAAACCTAGGCTTTTTTGACACTCTAAAAGCCTGGGGGGGGGGGCTTTTTCGCCACCCTCCTCAATAACTTTAGAAAAAATTAACTTCAGAACATAAAAGTTGGCACGAATGTTAAGCATCAGTTAAAGAGTCACGTTACGTTAAAATTTGTCAGATGACGTCATCATGTGACCGATGACGTCATCAAAACGTAAAACATTTGGTAACATCACTATGTTTAACTTCCGACCCAAAACTTAGTAACAAAGCTTATTATACTCTTCCAAACACTGTAAAAACCATGTAATAAGATGGAGTTATCAATTTTATATGTTTTCAACCACTTCAACATACGTTAAACCGGATTTCCGGGGAGAAAAATCCTTTCCGGAAAATTTTCCGGCCAAAGTTTCGTTTCCCGGAAAAATTTTCGGAAATGGAAAAAATTCCGATCTGGAAAGAAAGGTATGGTTAACAGACGTTCATGTACAAAGTTTCAAGCCTACATCTTAAATATTGAACGAATTACACCAGTTACAAAGTTAAAGAATTTTAGAGGGGGTAGTGCGATGTAGTATGGGTATATGTAGAATGTAACAAAGTTACACATCGAATGCTTCGTTACAACCACAGTTACAGAGGGGCAAACATGCCGTGGGAACTTTCGGTCCACTACGAGGCCGTTTTCCAGGAAAACATTTTTTGTGGGCTTGATAGACATTTCTTGACCTCTTCGGATTACGTGTCCAAACCATTTTAATCCCATTTTTTTGATCATCTGGAGAATGTTTGTTGATACCCCGAGTTCTTTCCTGATAACAACCATTTTCAATCTGTCTTTCAAGGATTTACCCAGCATAGATCTTAAGCAATTGTTCTCGAACGCGGACAGTCTTTGCTCATCTTCTTTTCTTAGGTTCAAAGTTTCGCATGCATAGATGGCTATTGTATGATAAACGCATTATATAATCTGGATCCAAGTGATATTAGTAATATTAGGCAAAACAAAAATGGTAATATTTTATGATCCACGGAAGTTTTTTGAAGGTCATTCGTCAAGATTTTTTCGAATAACAGTCGGATAGCAGGTTTAGTACTCAAAATTGAAACGGCTTCAAGTCAAATAATCAAATTCAGTGCACAAATTATTTCAATTTTTTGGATCCAGGTGATATTAGGCAAAACAAAGAAGTTTTTTGAAGGACAGTCGTCAAGATTAAGGTTTGCTTCTGCACAGAATTTCGTGAAGTCAAGTTACCGCTGTGTTTTGCACTTTTACAGTGTTCTTTCTTGGCTTTAGCGTGATGAAATCATTTAGTTCTTCTACAATATAAACACAAACCATCGGTCCATTATCTCTCGTTTCTTTTTTTGTGTTTTTGTGTTTAGTTTTTTGTTCTTGTACAGTTGCATTATGTTTCTTTTCTTTCTTATTTGCCAGAAAGGTCAATTTTTCAATATTTCAATTGTTAAAGTTTATACTAATCCACTTTATTGAAAATTTTACGCGATGCAGTATAAGTCTTTCTTTGGAAACTAACCTTAATTACACGGGTCTTTTGACATCTCCAATTTCACACAGCAGGGATGCACCCCTGCTAACTTCTGATTGGCTGAATAAATTTTGAAACTTCGCACCGAAATATATTGAACCAAGAGGATTGAAGAAATCATACTTATTGCATGGAAGTCACTTGGCGTCTTTACTGACGTCAGCATAATTATTGAACAGTGAAAACAATTATGAGAAGAATGAAATTTTTCCAAAAAACGTCAAAGTGACGTATTGACGTAATGACGTCACTTTGACGACAACGTGACTCCTATGTGAAGCCTTCATATCTAACACACTTCCATCAGAGCTGTTTATTTGAGCAATGTATGTTACAAATTTTGAAAAATTATCGTACCCAAGTCCGAGAATGACGTCATCTTATCCTCTTGCTGTAGAAATTTTTCAATGAAACTTCGTGTACTTGTTACTTAATAAGATTAAATACTAAGCAGACAAAATCTAGGAAAACGGACAAACATCAGGAGAGTTAGTGAAAAAGGAGTGCTTCATAAGAGGACAATATCAGTAAAAAGCAAAGTGGCGAAATTTTCAGCCGGTGAGGAATATTTTTTACCAACGAATAATCGTTTTAATTCAATATATTATAATATAATATACCAGTGACCCACGCGCAAAATGCGCTTAGATACAAAGTTGTGAAGTATAACTAACAATTATACATTCCCTTCCATTAAACACATAAGTAATTTCGTACGCCAAACTTTTCTTTTCTCGTCTCTTTTCTTTGCCAATAAAGTCAACTTTCTTGTAAATGTGGTTTTTAATTATTCTGAAAAAATAAAGATCAACATGCAAACCACGGTGCTGCATAAATATTGTATGAAGGAAAGTTTCTGTTTCGACCAATTTCAGGTCCCGTGAACATGCATAGGTTTTAACCGGGCACGGACAGTAACGGAACAAATATTAGTTAGACGCATATCTTAGATAAGTCAAGCAGATCTATTAATAACAACTCATACTTAAGCTTACTAAATCCATGCTACGAAATCAAAGTACCATTATACCACACTATCAAGTGGATAAAATCCGCGGACCAGCAAATCAAACAATTCTTATAGTAAGCAACAAATCCACTTAGAAATAATCTTTTAATGTAATAAATAATACATTCAATAAACACACATCACAAAACCTGTCACATAACATATTTACATCATAACACACTCAACCGTATTACATACTTGGTTTTCTGACAACCAGCTGATACAACTAAATCAGATGGGAAAGATAAAAACTAAAATCAAGATACATACAAAAAAGCCTGCCGCATAGACAAACCAGTAGTGTATCAGGAAAGGATCATGAAACACTTGAGTAGAACCTAAAAAAACAAAAATCAATAATATTAGAAGTATCTTGTTGTATATACTAAGTATACACAATATTATAATGGTGAAACGCAACAAAAGTCGAATGTTATTTGCAAGCAACGGTATTTCTCTTTTAGCAATGACAAAAAACCTTTGTACAGATTGTACGGTGATCGTCCGTTTGGTCGGATACTGACCTAAAATCGCCTTCCAATATGCGGTTTGTGATTTTATCATAGCCGAGACTTGAGACCGTTTGATATGTCGACCGACTGCCTTGACACTGTCGTCTGACTCAAATCGAATCGAACATCTCCAGATTTGCACCATTCTCCATGGTTTTCCTTTTTAATGTCGCATAGCTACCAAACATCTGAAGCCATAATTCTACTTACTTGTGACTTTATTCCTTTTTTCTTTCTTCGACTACGGTTCTTCTAATCTCTATTTTATCTTTCTCCGGTCTGTTCTTGTGTTTTGTTTTGAATAAACCGATTTTTGAATCGGATCTATAAACAATGCAATGGTTTCCATCATCTTTCCAGGAAGGCGAATTCTTCTCAAATCTCGCCAATGTGTTGGTTTCAATTGACATCAGCTTAAATTTATCTAGGTATGGCATGGTCGCGTTGTTGACAGAATATGCTAATTGTGTTATTTTATAGATATTCTGAGAGGATAATTTTTAACAACGAAGCTTTTACCGATAAGGTACAGCCTCAGTGATGGTTATATGATGTAACAGAGGCAAAACATTTACAATACACTGCCTGTGAAAAGCCAATCAGTAAGGAAGAAATGCTCATGGTTGATGATAATATTAATTTGTGCCTTTTTTGTTTCAGGATGATCAAGCAGTAAATGTTGATAGATATTTAAGAAAACTAAGTGATTTTGGTGATATATCAATTGAGGTAAAATCATAAGAAAATAACAGCATTTTTAAAAACAGATAGTTCTGAAATATAATACGCTACCATCGTCGAAAGGTGCAGTTGGTTTGGAAATTAAAAGGTTAATGGAATTGAAATAGTACTTGGATGCAATAAAGCAGTAACGTGCCTTGTTTCACGTATTTAGCATTTTGGAAAGCATATAGTATTTTATATTTATTAATTTTTTTTTACGTTGACAAATAAAATGCAGGTGATGTCACTAATATTTCATTTCTAGGAGTTTACAAAAGACGAATGGTATATAAACGACGTATTTATTGAATTTTATTTCCTGTCACTAATGACAAATATGAAAGAAATGACTTTGTTATTCATTGTAAATGGTCAGAACATAATGGCAAAGCTTTTACTAACTTGTAAAGTCTATCGAAATATGATAAAATATTATATAGATAACAGTATCTCCGAAGAAGAGGAATTGATAAAGAGCTTAAGGAAGAATGAAAAGTAAGTTCCTGATGATTTTCCTTTGGTATTTTCATTAATGTTGATGTCATTAATTTTCGTACCGCAATGATACGATTCCCATGCTGATCACGAATCTACACTAAACATGTCATTGTTAACGAAACGTCGACCGTAGTATTGTAGTGTCAAATGAATCTAAATTAGTATGTGCTCATGCAATTTATGCAGCTTATAAGTTGATTTTAACGCCGTGCCAGATGTATAATATGTTAGAAATTAGATTCCTTAAGTTCCCCAGTGGTGCAAAGGATAGCACAATTGATAGGATCAAGAATTTTGATTTTGAATATATGGATACGTATTTACTTGCTTTTACAGGTTGTTTTCATATTTCTCTGCTTTTTAAATTGATAGAAAACATGTAACCTTGTAGCCTTAACCTATTATATATATAGCATTTTATAAATTCGGACGACTCGGTTGAACTTGCTCAGTTAAATTATCTGATACAATAAGGACAAGTCCATATAGAAGTAGTTGTACGTTACACTTTATCAAACTATATCTGTATGTCTATATTTATACAGAAACCGTATCCGTCTTTTAGATATTTTCGAAGTCTGGCCTTGCGTTTATTAGAACGATGTTCCCAAGAGCAAGAATTTCTAACAAGACGAATGTTAAAACAAAAAATACCATATTTTGGATCAAAAACATGTTTGGCTCTTGCAGCATCTAGTGGTCATGTAGATCTAGTCTCGCATGATGCCTGTCTAAGAATGCTCACTGATGACATTTGGTGTGGAAATTTAATGCTGCCGGGATCTTCAATGTTTTGGCAGATTTTTAGAGTAAGTAAAGGATAATTAATATGCCTCTTTGTAATTATGCGATTGAGACGTTTCATGCGCCTGAAATGTTCCCTATGGAGCCACCTAACAATCGTTGCAGGGATTTATTTGTTATTATTCAATGAATCAAGCAAGTTGAGCAAATTCGAGGAACATGTTGCAAGAAGTGGCGACAAGATGAAACTTCATTAAAATTTGTTCAGCAACAATGTTTTTATCCCAAGAATACGGGGACAAAATTGATTCGGATCTATTTTGTCCCCGTGTTGCAGGGACAAAGTTTTTGTACCATGAAGTGATTCTTGTTAAATTACAGAACGTCTTTTCCTATGGGACACGATGGGATTTTCACATGCGCATGCTATTGGAGATGTTGCATTGCATGCGCCTGAAAAAGGTCCCTCGTGGCCCCTTAGCCTTAGTGTCCGTCTTACGTCTTATTGTTTGTCTCAAAATTCATTTCATAAAGTTCATTCAGAACAATGCACAATGACTCCTTTGACGAAATTTTACGACATTTTGAAACGGTTCTCTATGTTTCCTAGATTTTTATTGCAATGTTTCCACCACTTTATTTGGTACCGAAGCTCTTAAATTTCAAAACACAAGAACATCTAAGAGCTGAAGGTCGGCCTGGTTACGAAGTAAACAATAATAAATTGAAAGCACATTCCAGGTAAGTCCATTTCATGTCTAGCTTATTTCATTGTTCGGTGCTCTTGACCTTATTTACATAAAAGCCTTTTTTACCAGGCACATAATGTCCTAACGACTTTACTTGGACGTCTTATATCTGCAAGATAATAGTAAAATAGAGACTATTAATTTAAGTTAATTATAAATCTCCAAAAAAGACCACAAGGTAGAGTAGTTGAATAATTTGCCTGAATTCTTATCTTAAACACAAATAATAAAAGCTACAAAGCTGATTATTGATCCAGTTACAAAACAAACTTGAATGTTAATATTTTCAGGAACGTGAATGATCGAAAGAGTCGCATGTCAGATTTCTTCTACAAAACAGCTTACTTTTATACTGCACCTATCACGAAATGTGTTACTAATTCTGTAAGTTATGGTTAATTATTTTCTCTAATAGTCCAGCTTGCAATTGTCCGTCCGAAAATGCAACAGGCCCAGGTTTACCAAGGGCTGCTTAATTGGATTATACGACTTTCCGTCCTAGCCTTTTTCACTTGAGAAACAGAAACTACGCTAAAACAGAAATTTGTTGATAATTAACAGACATGTTAAATCGTTAATTCGTGTTTGTCATTTCACATATAAGAGTTAGGAAGCGAACAGTGCCTATTCTACTGGACACAGAATGTCACGTAATTCATGTGAAGATCAAACACACACCAACTTTTCCCAATATAGTAGAGTAAAGTTGGTGATAGTTTGATCGGCACTACTTCCAAGCCTTTATGGCACATATATTTAAAACAAAACAAGTGATTTGAAAACATATTACATATTGATGGATCAGCTTAGGATCAGTCTCAAAAATTCGTTTCACAAGTTGTTCAGTTTCCATCTCAGATTAACCCTATTAACCTTGGGCTTTTTCTGCCGCCGAAAACCTAGGGGGGGGGGGGCATAATGCCCCCTCCCCACCTATGAAAACCATGATCCCCTAATACTAAACTAATGAAACTTTGCACAAATATTACCTAGCATATTAAAAGGCATTTGGTGCAATCAAATTCGGCGTGACGCCATTTTAGGCTGATGACGTCACAATTAGCCTCTAATGTTGTTAATTTACCATACCGGAGGTAAAATAGTTTTTTAAGACAGTTCAAAACCTTTTTGTATCAAATAACTGTATCGAAAGTCAAGGTAAAGGTCCTAAATAACATCTAAATGCATTTTAGTTAAAAAAAGATGGCGTCTTAGTAGATTTTTCGCGGTTGGAATCGACACCGGAATTTTTTCAGATTTTTTTCCGAAAATTGAAAATTTCCCGGTTTTCCGGAAATCCGGCAACATTTCCGGAAATCTCTTACACAAATAAACCATTGTGCAAAGTTTCATCCCAAAGTGATAAGTAACGAAGAAAATACCGACTTCTCAATATTTCAGTATTTTTCAATGGGAAATATGAGAAATGTGATAGCTGGTTCGAATCAATGGCCTATAACTTTTGAAGTAGGCACCCTAAACAACTAAAACTTTGTCACAAGATGCAAAATAGATTTATACTAAAAGTTTCAAAGTTTCAGAGCTGTGCAGTATTATTTCGAAAGTAATTAAAAACTTTCGGGAGGGGGGAGGGCATAATGCCATTTAGAATTGATTAGCAGTCAATTTTGGTTAGTCCGATTGTTAATTGAATTAGGCAAATCATAGTATCCTTCATTTGTAAACGACAGGAAAAGGGGACAAACTTAAACCTGTTACTTTCCGTTTAGATATCGTACGTAATATTTTTGATACTTTTTGCGTACATAAACACACATAAGTTAGAAAAAACTATCGCCATCTCAGAATGGATTGTCTTCTCCTATTGGTTAGCTTTTACTTTAGAAGAAATAAAGCAGGTGTGTACATTTAATTGAAATCTGCATTCTAAGACTCGATTAATGGAAGTCAAATATCTTTACTACTGCTGACGTTGTGTAGAGATGGATTTAGAACATGTTAAAACCACGTCACAGCAGTCTGAAGGCTCAGAGTCAATAACATTTTCACACAGTCTTTTATCTGGCCACCGACCCAGATTCAGTAGATACTTTCTACCACAAGCGTGTGTGTCACAAATGCTGAAACTTCTTAAATAAATATTAAGATTATAGATTAGCAAGTAACAATAAACTTTTTAAGACTGTGTTATTACCTCAATGACTCTTGATTCAGCTTCCTCCCTACTACAGATAGTACAGTTTGAAGACTTATGTTGTCCATTAACTATCTTATCAGATTTCCGAAGTTTGCAACGATAAAATCCTTAAAGTACAGCATCAGTTATATGCAGCGTATTCCATGTTATTGCATAGTACCATAACCATGAACTCACAATTCTAACAATATTAATATTTAATAGTACCGATCCTACCAGTTTCCCAGAGGTACTCTAACATCGTTATACAGTGATTTATGGGTTCTTTTAAACCTATACTAACAGTTAAAGAGGGCATTACCAGAGAATATTGACTGATGTCAAAGTATAGCCCGAATTTGCGAGGGCTATACATGGCGGCAGACAATATTCGAATGTAATGCCTGAAATAAACAGTTAGTATCAGGATTATTACCCGCGTTTTCTAAAGAACAGGTGCCTAATAAACGGG
>JAUCNQ010118683.1:0-19000 GCA_032352715.1 Bougainvillia muscus
ACCAAGGACACTTCTGTAGGAATTTTTCAAATATTTACCGAACACAAAATTTGAAGAACACGTACAGATGGCTGCTTTCCGAGAAATTACTGAACTTATCAAGTAATCTTATTTTCACAGCTAAGCACAACGAGGAAGAGCCAAAATGAGCAAAATTGAAACCGATAAATAACTTTATGTTAACTTTACGAAAACAGCGCAAGAAAATGTACACTTGGCTGTGGCCATCATTTGTTAGGAAAAGCAATAAACTCAACTCAGTAGGTCAGTAACACGAACGTTCAAACATTGTACGGAACTATTATTTTTCGAGGTGCGCGAAACTGATCGCTCGCGGCTCCCACGAAACCCTGAGTATCATGTACTATGTTGATAATTTTAAATTATTTATTGAAATTATTGTTTTCCTTTCCTAAGGCAAAATTTAGAGAGATGCAATATTTTAAAAGGATGGAACACTAACAGCTAAGATAAGATGCATTTAGCCTCCTTATTACTTCATCTACAGTCTTAATGTTTAAAAAGACGTCACTGTCGTTCAAACTATAACAAACTTGAGATCGACTAGAAACCTTGACTTCGGCAGTTTTACTGACAAAAGGAAGTTAGTGTTTTCTTGCTTGCCTTTGGAAATTACAAGATAAAATATAGGGGGTTGAAATGTTACACTCCCGATACACGACCGAACTTGACGTCTAAGAGACGTCGTGAAAACGTCTACAGGACCGCATCCAAGAGTAGGCAACAGCCTGCGAAACAGTGTAAAACTATTAAAATCTCTTCGAAATTTTGCGGGTTTTACACTTCTTCGCAGGCACTTGCCTACTATTTTCCAGCTTCTAGATCCGACTCTGGTCTATTAGACGTAATTTTTTAAATTTTGCCCGCTGGGCTGGGAATGAATCTAAAGTCCATCCCTATCATCTGGTTTTAGAGTTAATAGCATATATGGGGATTCAGAGTACGCTTTAAAGTGACAGGTTTAATAACTTATTATTTAAGTCTCTATCTTTGTGTTCTGAGTTGTTCCACCTACAATCCTGGTCAATTAATTGTGGACTTCATGTCTCGAAATTAACACCTGGAGAACCACAAGCTTAACGTTTTTGTTTTAATTATCCAGTAGGCTGTTTTATAACAGCTTGCTGATCAGCTTGCATCATCATTGTGGACTTAAGACTTAAGATCTTTATTTTTGATTTGTGAATTCTTCGTGGTGTTTGCAAGCAGGTCTTGACGCGCCTTATCTTCAAAAACTCCATGCTCCGGCATTTTTTGGCTGTTAGGCGCCAAAACCGACAGTAGCCAAAAGCCGTTCTTCTTCAAAATTACCGAACAACTAGCCCATATTGGGAGGATTCGTATGACAAAGCTTGACAGTCAGACGTGTAACGGTTCTAATGGGTTATTTTGTCAACGGAATTGCGGCAATTCCACAGTAGTTCTGGAAAACTAGAAGTCTACATAATTTTTGACCAGGATTGTATTTGAAAACGGAAAATGGCCTGTAACTTCCAGCATACGGACGGATTTTCATGAATATTTTGCACGAAGTTTGGGAAAATTTGCCCATTTTACATTTCTCAGACAATCATGGTTAAATAATTGTGGATTTAAAGTCACGGAACTACCAACTGGAGAGCTACAAGCTTAACGTTTTTGTTTCAATGATCCAGTAGGCTGTTTTGTAACAGCTTCTAATCAGCTTGCATGATCATTGTGGAATAAAGACTTAAGATCTTTAGTTTTGATTTGTGAAATATTCGTGGTGTCTGCAACCAGGTCTTGACGCGCCTTATCGTCAAAAACTTTTGACTGTTAGGGGCCAAAACCGACAACAGGCACAATCGTTCTTTCTTCAACATAACCGAATAACTAGCCTATATTGGGAGAGTTCGTACGACAAATTTTGACAGTCAGACGCTTAACGGCTGTCAACGGAATTGCAACAATTCGGCAGTAGTCCGGGAAAACCGAAAGTCTACATAATTTTTTAACAAGATTGTAGCTCTCCATTGTAAGATTAATTAATGCCTACTAAATGGTCGTACACACTTAAACAATCTTGAAGCATCTTAACTCGGGATTGTTGAAGTGTGTGAGGCCATTTTGTTACCATCAGTCATTAACCCTATAAAGCCTGAAGGGGGCAAAAAGCACCCCGCCCCTGTCGGAAATGCTTTTCTTTTGAAGTACCATAATTTAGCATTAGAAACTGGGTAACTTTTGGTATAAATCTATTTGATATCTTTTGGCAAACTCACATGGTCATATCATTTCTATAACAGAAAATGATAGGTCATTAGTCAAGACCACCTATCGAAACTACCGTTAATTACAGCCGAAACCATAAATTTTGAGCAAGTATAACTCTAGTTTCCAATGACTTTAAGCAATGAAACAGTGCATGAAAATCACATGTCCCAAGTTCTTTTATATAACGTATATAAAACCACGCGACTGATATCACGATGTCATATACAGCTATTACGTCATTGTCTGCTTTCTTGAAAGATCGTATGCGACAAATAGCCGACATCAACAAAATATGATGTTGTCATGATAGAAAATCGTATGTTTTAGAAACTACATCATAGCTGTTATAACCATGCAAAGGTTCAAGTCCTAAGACTAATCCAGTCTCGAGTTAGATAGGGGGCTTATATGACACCCCACGGGCTTTATAGGTTGTCGAAATAGCCCAGGCTTTAAGGGTTAACCGGGCCGTCGAAAAGGAGGGGCGGGGGGCACTGCCTGTCCACATTTGATGTCTAACTTTGTTTTATGTAGGGAAATAGACAACTATATGACGATAATGGGCCTCTGCACCTCCCCCCCCCCCTCCTTCACTTTAAAACCCATTTCCATGCCCCTGGTTAAAGTGCTAAGGATCGCAATACAAAGTTCGTATCGTATAGTTTTATCAAGGAAGTTTAAAACTTCCTTGATGTTATATATGCATGCTATAGGGTGATTCGATTAAGGTTTTATTTTATTCAAATCTATCATATTAAAGGAAACTAATAGGATTTATGAAACTAAATTAAGGGGTATTTTGAAACGAACCATTAAATTTATCCTAAGCATCATAAATTTAATTCGAGATTTTTTATAATATGTTCCTTTGGATATCAGTAAGATATTACCGTAGTATTACTTCAGGGATTTTATCTTACAACCTATAGAAATCTGGAGTAAAACTCTTGATTACAGCAGGTTGTTTGATAACATCAGTGATGGTTAAAATAAAGTTTTATGCAACGTATTTTTATATAAATTATAAGATACTTCATATGTATTTACACAGCATGTAGAAAAGATGGCTATTAAGATTTGTAGTTTTATTGGGAATTATATATTCTTAGGCACTGTAATATTTTGGATAAGTTTAGTTTTGAGTAATAAACTCGTGTATTTGTACTCGGAAAATACTTTTTTATTGCGCTATGTACAATTATTTGATAATTAGACTGTCAAATATTTGCATATAATCCGAAGCCATATCTCGTTTTATAAGCTGTGCCATCTGTGAATCCACAGATGAATCCAGAGCAGCCTTTAAACTAGTCTGAACAAAAAGTTGGTATTTTTTAATTGTTTAAATATGGTCATTAGCCTTTAAAAGGCTAACAACCATCAATGCATAAAAAATCATGTTTTACGTTAAGGATTTTATCAAGCAGCCTACTAAAATCTGGAGTAAAACTCCACATTTCAACAGGTTGCTTAATAAAATCGTTAAAGGACAACATAACTTTTCATGCAGTGCATGTTTTAACTATAACAGATTAGTAGGGTTTAATTTTGTTTTTGACCTGTTCTAAATCCCACATTAAAAGTCAAAAGTGAGTCCAATTAGTACTTTTGTCAGCAACGAGATCTGTAGGCGAATTCAGAACATGTTTTTACTCTTTAAATGGTAACATCGTGAGAGAGTGTAGATTATTGGATTATGCTAAATGATATTTATTATGGAGATAATTCTCATCACATTAGTTATTTTCAATTACCCTTCGCGATGCTCTGACTAGTGCTAGATACGGCACTGCAATCTGTTGACAATATCAACTCTTTGAGGAAACACTTGAGAAATCTATGCGTATAAAAACGAAGTTAATTAGATATCTTTTGTACGTCATGAGTTATAAGTTCAGTGCATTGATCTCTCTTCGCTATCTTTGATTCTTAACGTATTTTTTAATCTAAGCGACAAAGCCAGTATTACGTTATTAAGGGGTCATTATTTTCGTCAACATTTTACGCACGTTTCCCATTACAATCCAATCCAAAATATTGTGGCAGTACTGCTGTGGACAACAAGTTTAACTATTGTATCATTCATAACCCTGAAGATGGTTTTCTTTCAGCTTGCATGGTCATTGTAGACTTAAGACTTTAAGCGGCGCTAATACTTTTGATATCAGGTAGGTCATCCAGTGCGGAATGGCTCTTAGCTCTGAGTTGATTGCTCACTCGTGGTGACCGCCGTTAAAACCTGGAATTGAAGCCTGATTTAAGCTATTTATATTTTATTATTTATGTATTTACGATTATCTATACAGGATTGCCACTTCAGTGTAGAGACACTGTTGTCAATGTGGGTCCTGTTTCGGGTCCCGGTTCTACTTAAAGCTCCCATATTTGAGCTACGGGCAGCAGCAGGGATTGAACACACAAAGATTAGGTGCCCAATCTGGTAATTAGCAAAATCGTTTTTTCTTCAAAAGCATCGATTAACAAGTCTCTATCACAAGAATGAATCTGATAAAGTTTCAAATTCCGAAGTGTCGGGGAAACTCTTTAAAATACCAGAAAAACTGCAGGTTGCCATAACATTTGGCCAGGATTGTAGATGAACTCAAATTTTTGCACTCTTGGGGCGTTTCCTTCTAGCACCAGATAAACTAGCTCAAGAGCATTGTTGAATAGGTCGTTTAGGTCATTCAAAATCCATTATTTTCACACGCGATAACATCATATACGTTAAATACGCATGCTCATATCTCATGACAACGGTAGTCATTAATTTCCCGCACCTTCATGTCCCTCACCGTAAGCCTAATTGGACATGGATATATAGCGTACCATGAACATTTTCACTTTGTGGGATAATTATTGTCTTGTTAAGTCCAACAAAACTCCGTTGCCTTCTTTCGATAGATATTTTGACAACCAGTCAAAGCGCACGTATTTGTCCATATTAAATTAGTGCCTAGCGAAAAATTTGATATTATATACAAAAGAACACTATGATCGATATAAACATTTTGTTGTCACATTACAGTGATTTTGATTCGTTAACCTTATAAAGACTGGGCTTTTTTGGCCTGTTCAAGATATTCTACACTAATGAACGAAATGTCTCCAAATTGTAGCAGGTTATAGAACAATGTTATACCTTCAGACTGGCATTCAAAACATTTTGAAAATATGGCCCATTAAGACAATTATAACACCTAATAAGGTGTTGAATTTTAGGCGGACTTTATTAGGAGCCAGTATGTTCAAATGGCTCAACTTTATTTTCAATTAACCAATGTAACCACTAATACATTAGCAAAAGAGATATTTAATTTTAACATATTTGGAAACATACTCATCATTTTGTTAGGAGAAATTATACTGTGATCCGTAGCTCAAAAAGCTATTTTATATTAATGGCCAAACCAAATCTGATCTTATTGGGAAATGTTTAAATATGTCATCCTCTGCTTATTACAATCAAATACCGAATAGATTTAGTTGATTAATAAAACGCTCAGTAGGTGAAATTGAGATTCTGGTCTGCAAAGTGTCAAACTTGGACAAGTTACGTAGTTTACAGGTGCAATGACCAGTTTTTAGAATCTTGACATCGTTATTAATGAATTTTACTAGTGTAATTATTGATATGACCCAATGACACCTGTTGTTGTCAAATTATTTCAAATAACACTTGGAGTGAATATAAAAAACAAATGTTTGAGACGGTTCCCAGTGGGCAAAATTTTAAGGATGACATCTATAAGACGTCTTAAAAACTTTACGACGTCTTTAATACGTCTTATAGAGGTCAATTTTAGACGTGTACCCACTGGTTTCCTACGTCAGACTTTATTTTCTATAGATGTTCGTATGTTTATAAAGCAAATTAATATTTTATCACAGTTCATTGAAGATGTTACTCATATTTATTTTGAGCCTACAATGTCAAATAATATTTACTGAACGAATATGTAGAAATTACAAAGATGTCCTACCCAGAGGTGTTTGTATGCCATATCTAGAGAACATACAAATCGCAGATTTTGATATTGAAGCATACTTAGAGAATAAAAAATTAAAGATGCTTTTCGAAGGTACAACCTTTATTGAAAGTTTACATAGCAAGAACTTTAACTTCACGATTGTAAATTTTTTACAAACTTTTGTATTATCTAATTGTCATAATAAAGAACTACGAGATCTGTTACATAGCTTTAATTATCCTACGCTAAGCGAAGCGATAGATTGTTTTAAATCTTTCCAGGAATCTTTCTGTTACGTTGATCACAAAGTATGCATTAATACTTTACCAAGAAATCGCACAATGAGTCAATGAGTACATAATGTACATAACTCATTTTCACCTCAGATGAAGTGTTATTGTAACACTTACGTGTTACAATAACACTTCATCTAAGGTGAAAATGAAGCGAATTGTGAAACGAATTGTTAAGCGAATTTAAGCGAATTTTTGAGACGGTCCCTTACTTACATTAAATCGCACAATGAGTCCATTCGGAAGTCGCAACAATGAAGCACCTAGTGGAAGTCGCATTGGTGGAGAAACGAAAAAGACCTTTATATTGTCACCGCCATGTTACGAAACTTGTTTGCAAGTACAAAATGGCTCTTGTCATAACATGATAAATATTTTTAAAGTGTTGTACAGGAATACACACTTATGCTCACTATTAGAAAACATAATCAGACCTGGGCGTTTTCTGAATTGTGAAATATTTCCCAAATGGAAACAAACTGCGTATGGCAATTGTCAATTGCAGTTATTCAAAGATAAGTTCAATTCGACAAAATCGATGTCATGTTATGATTCAGAAACTGATTACGTAGGAAACATTAACCAGACAGCAAGTGGTAAAGATTGTTTATCTTGGACACTTGATTATTATACAAGTACTGCGTCATATACGACCTTGGAAAAAAACTACTGTCGTAAAATTAAATGTTCTGATTTAAAACCATGGTGTTATATTTCTACAAATGGTACATGGGAATATTGTAAAATACCATCTTGCAAGATAAAATCTTTGGAAACGAGTAAGGCTATGCATGATTGGGAATTGATCTTGATTTGTGTTGGTAGTATGATCGCTTTGATATTATGCCTGATAGCTATAACGTCACTTTTAAAGAGAAAGAAACAATTGACAATATTTCTCACTATTTCTCACTATGAAGAATTACTCTTAAATAATGAATCTATTAATAATACTATTACATTTTTTTCATAAAATATTTATCACTATGCATAAGAATCTGGTATCCTAAGCTGGCATTTGTTTCTACTGGTAAAGAGACTGCAGGATATATAGACTACAATCAAAACGAAAAAGTTGTATATAAAACGTAATTCTAAAGGTAGTGCAGATGCGGACTCAGAACTTGCTTTTACTTAGTCACAGCAATAAGAGGGAATACTCAAAGTCATAAATTTTAATTACTTTATGTATGACAATGGGTCTCTAAAGACCAATTGTCATACTTAAAGGTATTAAGAATTAAAATTTAGTGTGCTCCATCGTAATGCTCTGACTAGGGCTGGAGCCGCCACAGTAGTAGCTGGTTGATTGGATGTCCTGATTAATAAAAAACAGTATACTCAAAGTCTGAATACTTACGCTTATTTGACACTTCGATAAAATCTGAGACAGATATTTTCTAACTGCCAAATAATCGTTTGACACGATGACTTGAAAATTTTCAAACTCATATATTAGGAACATCAATGGTATCACAAAACTACTGTGAAAATATTTTGCCTACAAGTTAATGTTTAAGTTAAATGACTTGAAGGCGGAACATGTTTTTACCTAGTTACAGCCTTAAACTGGAGACTGAAAGTCACTCATTGCATAGGCTGACTCAGAACATGCTTTTTCTTAGTCTCAGGAGTAAGGAGGATACTCAAAGTCATTAATTCTAATTACTTTATGTATGAAAATGGGTCTCTAAAGATCCATTGTCATACATGAAGTTATTAAGAATTAAAATTAATTGTGCTTCATCGTAATGCTGTGACTACGACTGGATCCGCCACTGCATTGTTATTTCCTTTATAAATGATGATCTAAAAACCCATTATTATACAAAAAACTATTAAGAATTACAGGTTACAGTTCTTCATCGTATTTCTCTGACTAGAGCTGGATTACCAACTGGATTAACTAAATGTCCTGCGTTGAAGCACATTCTGGGCTAGGTCAAGAAACAGATTTAAATATTAAGTTAATCCATCTGTGAATATGTCTATAATGCGTTGATATATATTGCAGCAATACGAGTTGGTTCATTTCACAGATTTGTTTATTCCCGTCTATTTGCATCTAAGAACATTGTACAATGACAATTCCGAGATGAAAATTATTTGTGAAATTAATTTTTGGGACAAATTTAAATGAGTAGACTTAAAAACTTCGCTTTAAAATTATTTTAATACTATTTTTGCCAATAGCGAGGGGTGTTATAATGCTAACAGCACCGACGGGGCAGGGGGGCACGAAGCTCCTGATTTTTTAAGCAATACTCTAAACTTTGTGACATCTATTTTGAATATTTTGACAAATGTTCAGGCAGGAGCTGCTGCTGCTTCGGAAACTAGAGGATATTAGTCAGAACCACCATTTAAATTTTGTTTGTAAATATGGAAAAACTGTTATAAGCATAATTTCCGAAATAATTGACTTTAACCCTGTTAGGCCTAGGGGTTTTAGGGGCTGTCCAGAAATAGAGGGGGAAACATTGTAACATATATGTAACATATACATTCGACATATATGTCGAAATCCCCGGAAAATTTGTGTTTCACTTAAAATCATTTAACATCTGATAGAATTAAGTTTTTAAGTTTCTGTGTTCGTTAGAGTCTATGACATTAATGTGTCTTATGAGGTTCAAGGATTACAACCATCTGCTTGTTCAGAATAGACCGGAAATATTACTGGAAAATATGGAATATATCGGATATTGCAAAAAACGAAAAAATCGGAGAAATTTTCCTACAAATTGGAAAATCGGTACGTAATCCTAAATTTAATGATACCAACTATATCTGTGCTAAGTTTAAAGTACAACCAAGTATCCTGTGAAAAGGTATGGCCAGTGGCATTGTTACATAGTTTCTAACGGAATTAATGTGATCTGTAGGTGTGAATTAACCCTTGTGAAGAGGTACATTATTTATCTCATTTTGGACAAAAAGATTACGTTATCGAGACACCAATTACCTGATTTCAAACCTTACCACTTACTAATGTTTTCTATATGTTTGATAACAATTGTGCAAAGTTTCAAGTCTCTTGCACTAACTATTCAGGAAATATTTAAGAGGGTATAATGCCCCCCACACCTGCTGGGGTTTTCAGAGGCAAAAAATACCAGGGGCTAATAGGGGTAATTATCAGTTTATGCCAATGCACATTGAATAAGAATATCCCTTACTGTGGTGGATTCAAACCTAGTCAGAGTATGTTATGGGGACTAAGACTAATTCGATTTTTATAGTTAATATATTATCGTTTGCCTTTAAAAGGCTAACGATTGCTTTTTAAACTATGAAACATTAATGACTTTTGTTCTCCATTGTGATGCTTTCACTGAGCCATGTATGTAGCAAATAAGTTGAGGCATATGCAACCTCAATTATTAACCCTATTAGGCCAAGGGGAGGGGGGGGATTCCGCCTCCCCCCACCCCCCCCCCTCCTGAACTTTTTTTGATAACTTTTCTTCACGAAAAAACTAGATATTGAAACTCTGTCACATTTAATATAATTTCCTTTTCCACATTTTCACGAATTTTTATTGAATATCCATGGTTACTTTAGAAGTTATTGGCTATTAGCCGGAACCACCCATAAAGTTACAGTCAAATCCCTATAAAAAAACAATATGAACAAATGATGATATCTTTTTATTGGTTACCTTATTTCACTTGAAACTTTGCATAGTTGCAGCATTCAATGAAATATAATTGATTATATCGGAATTTTCCGATATTTCCGACGATTTCCCCGATTTTCCGTATTTTTGCTTTTTCCGGTAAATTGCGGAAAATCCGGTAATATTTCCGGTATTTACCCGGCATTCCGGTGGTTATAAATCCAATAATTCGTAAGATACATCACTATTACACACTCTGGCCAAAACAGAACCTTAAAAACTCAATCGGATTGGATTTTATGGGATTTTAATCAAAGTACGTATTTTCCGGTGATTTTGACGTATTTTATGACGTCACTGACGTCATAATGTCGTCATCAAAAAAATAATGACGTCAGAATGTTTGTATCAGTGTGAGGTATAATTGTGTCAAGTTTTATGTTTTGAGGATGCAAACTTTAGAAGTTATGGATGGGGAGCGGAATCCGCCCCCCCCCCACCCCCTAGTCCTGAACAGCCCCTAAATACCCTAGGCCTAATAGGGTTAAAAGGAAGTATAAAAGCACACTACAGAAGTACTAGAAATCGAACAATGATTCGTTTTCACTTACATCTTGGGCACTGATAAGTTAAAAATATAGTGACGGGTGAATATGACGGATATTGCCAGATAGTTATCATATAAATACACAGGCAAAAGGGGGATGTCCAAACGACAACTTTATGCTCGTAAATTAGACTTTGCAAAAAAATATTATTTCAGAAATTCTTCCATTTTTATCTTAGAACTCGTTTACATGAAGATTTTCTATAGGCGAAATGAACTGTCATCGCTTATGTGATTGGTTAAATTTTTCCAACGCAAAAATTTAACCAATCACAGAAGCCATGACAGTTCATTTCGCCCGCAACGATTTTCAATGTAAACGAGTCTTAGAAGATAATTTGACAGGAAGGAAACAAATTTGTGAAAACTTCGAATTGCACTATACGCCTGATAGCTCAAATCTTCAAGGGAGCGATGAAAACGGTTGGAGTTAACGCATTTTCGAGTTATCTGGGCTCACAATACCTTGATTTTTAGGGAAAAGTAAACATTTACTTTAGTTAAACTTGCGAGTTTGTAAGGCTCTTTTATAGTTAAGAAATGAAAGAAAAGAATTCTGATGTCTCTCTGTTTCAACTATTATGTTAACTCACCGTTTACCATTCCAGTTATCTTATTTAGTTTACGCATTTCTACACAAAGTTTGTTAAATAACACGCATAAGTTCCAAAGCATATTGTTGTTCTTTTCCCTTCACCCGCAAAAGCATTGAATCATCGGAAGAGGGAAGGAAAAAGAGGAAAAAATATGGTTCGAGTAAGTGAGTGTTCAAGTTATCAAGGTATTTTCTATAAGAAAGTATTATGGAAGATACAGTGATAATACAAAAGAAGTTCGAGTTAACGAACCTTTGCGTTTTTGATAGGTTGGGTTATCAGGATTATACTATAGCCAGAAAAGGGAGTAAATGAATGAATAAATGCTAGATATACTTCTTACACACTTATTTCGACATAATGTACAGATAATGGTGAAGGAACTGTACAATTTTATTATCCGGTAGTAAACAGATGTTTAAATAGAAGATTTTATCAAATTTTAAAACTTCAAATTTCGCAGGTTCAGTGGCGGATCCAGCCGTAGTCATCAGAACAGCACGATGAAGAACTAAACGTTTTAATTCTTAACAGCTTTTGTATGATAATGGGTCTTTAAGGACCCATTATCATACAAAAGCGATTTAAAATTAATGAGTTTTAGCATGCTTTCAATCTTCTTTCTACTGCTTTGACTAGGTAAAAGCATGTTCAGAGTTCGCCTATGCAGGTTCTATGGTAAAATCCTTAAAATAAAAACATCGTAGTTTATGGAATGAAACTTGAATGATGACATTCTATAGCAGTTGCAATATTATATTTTCAAGCGTCGTGTATGACGCAGTACTTGTATAGTATTCAAGTTTCCAAGGTAAACAATCTTTACCACTTGCTGTCTGGTTAATTTTTCCTACGTAATCAGTTTCTGAATTATAACATGACATGGACTTCGTGCAATTGAATTTCCCTTTGAATAACTGCGATTGACAGATATAATACGCAGTTTGTTTCCACCCAGCAAGCACTCGACATAATTTCGACGTATATATTAGATCGAAATTTGGTCGAAATTGTTTGGCTTGTCGATTTGCTAAATTTCGACGGCATATTTTTGATCAAAATTATCGACGCATATATTTCGATGTTATTTAGTCTCCGCGTTTTTTGTTGGTATTCCAACCATCGATGTTTCGATGTATCTTCGACATTATTTCGATTTTATATTTCGATGTGTTTTCTAAAACAGTTTTTAACATAGAAGATCTTAAAACCCTAGGTTTATAATTCTATAATTTTGGATTATCATGAAGAATACAAGAGAATTTTGCTTGATTCAAGATTCGATTTTTGTTGTTGCTCCCGTATCGTTTTGGCGCCATCTAATACACCCTCTGTTTTGGTGGCTTTTTATCACGTGACATTTTCTGGCCATTGCACAGTGTAAATCATGACGTCATGATCATCCAATGAATGATTAAACCAGTTTTGTAACCTTTGCGACAGAGAGCAAAGCAAAACACGAATCTTCATGCACAGAGCACTGCAACGATGAACGATGAAGAGGTACTTTATACCCTAGCTACGTTAGTTGGTATTTTGTTCAATCTTCTATTTAGTTTTTGTGAAACACATACTGCTGCCTACGCATGCTATTAATGAATGACACATCCTACATGTGTCCTAGACGTGTAGCAGCTATTTATTTATGTCTGAGAGACTGAATTGCTACTGATAACCATAATTTGGGCCTCCCATGTAGGTGAATCCGCTCAGTCTCTGATGCAAAATCCAGTCTAGCAATAGGATTCGAAACTGAACTACTTATGTATCACTGAGATGTTGACAATTTTCATATTTTATTTTTTGTTGATTGTCGTATTTGTTATTTATTGCTTTATGTAAGAGCAACTATTGAAAGTAGTGGATGGTAGCGCTCCACTGGTTTGCACGAAGTGTGTTGTTGGCACCTCAGACAAATGCCTGATAAGTGGCATGTCTCAGTTAGTGTTTGTGTTTCTTACATAGAGAGACTCATTCTAATTTAGTTTTGTCATGAACTTTGGTAATAGTATTATTCGCTGGTTTGTGGATTTTATCCACTTGATGGCTTGATAAGCTGGTATTATTATTTCGTAGTGTTGATTGAGTAAAACTTAGTATAAGTCGTCGTGAGTATATCTGCATTACTAATTTAAGATGTATGTAGACTATGTATGGATGTGTTTGTATATATTATGCTACTGCCACACTCTACTTAATAGTAGAGCCAGATAGAATGCTGGTGGTTAGCTAGAAAAATAACATTTTCAAACATAACTCTGCACTTTTCCTACATATGTTGTTCACTATTAGTTAGGCTAGCTTTGGTAGAGGTAGAGCTGAAATGGATAAACAACATAGGTTTATTATTTATATTTTAGTTAAAAACAATATTTAAAGTTAGCTATAGCTAGCTATGAGTTGTTTTTTTAGATAGCCAGCTCAGCTCTGTGACTGTGTAGCTAGCTGTGCTACGCCAGGTATATACTGGTTAGATTTTACCCACCCATATTTGTCTCCAGCCCAGGCATGCATACTACTAGCTTTCATAATGAAAGCTAGTATCACAAATAATTTCAATTTGTGAAACTAGGGTTGTGCACACTCTTCCTAAAACTCATAAATATACGGAGGATAATGTGGTCCTTACATGACGACTACGGTACCAATCTAAACCTCCAGTGATTTCCGCGTAAACCTCTGGTTAAGCCACGTAAATAATACATACACACACCAACGCTCATATCTCACAGGATTATTGATTGCAACTGCAAGAATACGAGGGTGGACACTCTTTGTAAAACCCCGTAAATATACAGAGGGTTACGGTTTCTTTACAGGGTTCACCAATTTAATCAATTTGTCACCATAATACTTCGATAAATTGTATACCGGAGTGTTACAGGGTTTTAACAGGAGTGTTTTGTAAATTACGGGGCTCTGATGTGAAAATACGGAGGTAATTATTGAATTTAAATCGGGAAAGCCCCCCGTGACTCTCCGTAGTTCTTACGCTTTACGAAGAGGCGGTACCCTTGTGCAGGAATACAGAGGTAGTTAAATCAGAATTAATGCGGAACAACCTAGTGGTACTTCTTCTGCGGTTTTATGCTGACCTTCTTTCTTAAACCCCGTAAATATGAGAGGGTTTCTGAAAAACCAAGATAGCGCGTGAGTGAGTGAGTTTTACGTTTAACATGGTTAACCTCCGAAAGTTCGAGGAACTTACTTCCAGGAGGGACCACGGCTTAAGTGGAAGGCCCTGGAGTATTTAATGCTCTTCTGAGCGACACGATCCACTGAAGGGCATTTGCTCTCCTAGACAACCCTCTGCAACACCCGATGATCACTTTGAACCATCTACCTAATTTCCCTTACATGGTATGGGTTGACTCGAGCTTTTCAGACATGATCCTAAGCATGCCGAGCACGGGATTCGAACCCTCGACTATCAGATTAGGAATCCGATGACTTGACTATAAGGCCATGCTCGCATGGCCTAAACTAAGTTGTCCCTGTAACTCTTCGTTAATCTTAGATAAGTGCTAAGATAAGTCATGTTAAAAATTCCTAGAAATTTACCTTAATAATGACCTAACATAAAATTAGTGCAGGCATTTTACGTGACCGAACAAATTTGTGCCAGCTATGTTCGTCTGACAAACTCTTTGCGTCGAAAAAATTGGGTTTTTGAGTCTGGAGTCAGCGTAAAGATTTTTATAAAACAAACATTCTCAAGCTAACTTTCTTCAAAATGTCTCGCAGCCTTTTTTCGATAACAGGGTCAGCTGACAGAAATTACAAAATGTATCCAATATAAAAATGAATTTCACAAACCATAGCCCTGGACCCCAACGACTAAAATAACGGTTAGCCATGGTATCTAGAAGAATTCAAGGTTCCCCCAAATAATTAGGTCCCACCCCAGAACTCTGAATAGTCTAGGTGCCCCCAATAATTTGCAAAATTCTGAAATCTACCTGAGCACCATCAAACACAAGTAGAAAAACAAACTGATAGAAATGGCTAACACACAGGGAACAGAACATTTTTAAATGGAAACAAACTAATCAATTAATAGAGTCTAGGGTTCACAATTTGCCAAATTAACACATGAAGGAAAGCGTAATTCCCCTCAGAAAGAATTACAAACTTTAAAGGGAATTTCCCTGTAATGGATAAAGATAAAAAAGTAGATTGTAGATTTTTCACAATAAGCTTGAAAAGCTCAGCAGTCACAATTAATGGAGGAAATTGTCTCAGGTCCCCCAAAGAATTCAGGTTCCCTCAAGTAAATAGGTCCCCCCAGAAATCAAAAACGTTTCCAGCCGCCAGCTGTATTATTACTTTTAAACATTTACTTATTTATTAATGTACATTCTATTGAAAAATATGTGTACTAAAGTTATTTACTTTAGGAACATATACTTTGGTGTGCTCAAACATTCGCCATTTCACCGGCTGAAACCTTTTTCTTGAAAAAATAATTCAGAAGGAAAGTTTTTAGATCTTTTTCGAAACCATTTCAGGGTGTGAGTATAGAACAAATGACAATCTTCAATAAACTTAAATCAAAAAAGTAAGCTGCTTTAAAAAGAAAACCGTGAATTGGTCAATATATAGTGTTTTGCATTTTCTACTTTTGCAATCTGACCGCTCCTGAAGTAATTTGATATGCATTATATTTGAACTGGTTCAGTAGCCAAACTTTCTTGTTAAGTGAGGCAAACATTCTATCTCCTAATTCATTTGATTTCTGCTTGAAGCGTCCTGACCTGCACCTTTGGTGTGAGCCAGTTCGACTTGTTTATGTTTGAACTGGACAAGAGGTCGGAAGCAACAAAGCGTTATTTATATAAGCTAATTCATTCTCTTAATTTCTGCTTAAAGCGTCCTAACCTGCACTTTTGGTGTGAGCCAGTTCGACTTGTTTATGTTTGAATTGAACAAGAGGTCGGAAGCAACAAAGCATTCTTTATATAAGCTAATTCATTCTCTTAATTTCTGCTTAAAGTGTCCTGATTTAGTGCGAGCCACAGTGTAGGGTAATATTTTATAAAAAAAATCTCTGATCTCCTATGAAATTGTGTGAGAAAGCTCTAAAAAAAGTTAATTTAGATCATTTTGTTGAAAAAAAAAATCAATAAACCTTGTGGCTAGAATTTTCTGCATGTATTTATTTTCGCAAGTTCAATAAGGTTCATTTCCCGAATTATCAGTTTTTAATTTTTTGCAGGTATTATTTATGTTTGCGAATTGGCTCCGAAAGCTTTGTTTCCATTAAATTAATCTGAAGTAATTTTATCGCACGATTGTCGCACAACAATATGGAAACAAGATTGTGCAACAATTTTTTATTGTACGACTACCTTAAATGGAGTAATTTTCACGAGGACTTATTTTCGCGAATGAGCTGATTCAAAAAATTTTCGCAGGTACTTATTTTCGTGAATGGGCTATACTAAGATTTTTCGCGAATACCAATTTTGGCGAATCCGAGGTATTGAGATATTTCAGGAACACTTTTTTGGCAAACGAATGTCATATAATTTGTCATCCTTGCATGTTTCAGTGACCTCATGGCTATTTGGCTGATAAGTTAACACTTTAAATGAAGAAACAAAAAGATCTTACAAAATTAGAATCGTAGGGATTTCATTTTAGCAATTTCGCGAGTATTTATTATCGCGAATTTATTGTTTTAGATTTTTCACGGATACTTTTTTTTGTGAATGGGCCTTTTTGGTCAAAATTCGCGAAATTCGTGTAAATTAATCCACTTAAGGTAATTAAAAGTCGTGCGGCAAGTATCATAGAGATATAAAAAATATATGTCTGCACAGCCTGCAAAATATTCTGCTTTTGATTGGCTAATTTGTAATTGAAAGTGCTACAACATATAACAAATGTTCATAATCTTTCAGCTGTAACATTCATAAAAAACGATAGAAAAAAACTCTATCATGCAATCTTAATTCAGGAACAAGAAAGCTTACACTTTAAACCTCTCGGGAGGACCACTTCATTCTAAATATCAGTTATCTAACATAATACATAAATCTAAAATCTGACCCGATCCGATTAGACCTCATCCGACACGTTCCAACACGTTCTGACACGATCCGACCTAACCCGACCTGATCCGAGATGATCTGCTCGGATTCGTCCGGTCCCGACACGATCCGACTTGATCCAACTCGATCCGACACGTCCCGCCACGATCCGACCTGATCCGACACATTACGGCACGATCCGACCTGATCCGACACGGTCCGGCCTGCTCCGACACGATCCGACCTGCTCTGACGAGGTCCGACACGGTCTGGCCTGAACCGACACGCTCTGACACGATCCGACACCATCCAAAAACGATCCGGCCACGATCCAACCTGAGCCAACACGGTCTGGCCTGATCCGACACGTTCCGATCTGATCCGACACCATCCGATCTGATCCGACATGATCCGACTTGATCCAACCTGATCCGACACGATCCGACATGATCCGACACGGCCCGACCTGATCTGACCTGATCCGACACCATCCCACACCATCCGACCGGATCCGACACACTTAGACCTGATCCGACAGGACATGCGCAGTGGGACCCTCTGACCAGGCTTCATACGTGTACCAAGTTTCAAAGCCCAACTCCAACGGGGAGTTGTCTCTCTAAAGTTATGTTGGTTAGTCTGCGCTCCATGTGATCAATTTGCGTAGTCTAGACAGTTGAGTATTTTTTGGACACACATCATACATACATACATCCATCCACCGACTAAACCAAACCTCTCTGGTTCCTACGGACCGAGAGGAATTACATTACTTCTGCTTCTGCGAACTTTTGAGAGCTAGTAATGCACCGCATAGTGCAAGCAGATTTTGTAATAAATATCTTATACGAATGTGTGCTGTGGCCTTTATAAGTTCAGTATAGGAAAATGTAAACAAAGAAGTTGTCGTTTTAATGGAGACAAGGTGTCTTGCGACAACCTGTCGTGCGACACATCGTACGACCGATGCATGCGGTAAAATTACTTTCCTGTAAACCTAGCTTAAAAGACTTTGCCCCGGTATTTAATTTTGCAAAAAGAGGTTAAATTTCCAAAACTAAGATACCACTAACATTTCTACCATTAATAAGGTATGTACGGAAACTTGATAGAGACTATCTACAAATTCGTATGGAAATTTGTATCAATTTTCATACAGAAGGAGTGTTTTTGTGCATACTAATTATGCACAAAAACACTTCTTCTGTGATGATACTGGTTCGAATTACGATACGAATTTTGTGGATGGTTCCTTAAAAACAGTCATTTGCTCTGACAGTTATTTTTACCAAGGGATTCTCAGACAGTGTTACCAATGGAAAAGTCGTTTTCTCTTTGCTTCAATTAATTTTTAGCAAACATGGTTTGAAAATGTAATAAACAACACACTGGAAAAACACGCTCCATTGAAAAAAAGAGTATTAAGAAATAATGATGCACCATTCATGTCTAAGTATATTAGAAAAGAAATCATGATGAGATCAAGACGAAAAAACGCATACAATACTCACCCTACCACTCAAAACTGGAACGACTATTGTCTGCATCGTAATAAATGCACAAAAATTATACGTGATGCAAAAAGATCGTATTATGCTAACCTCAATATGAATGTTATCCATGACA
>JAUCNQ010118684.1:0-10876 GCA_032352715.1 Bougainvillia muscus
ATATAATTAAAATTAATGACCTTGAGTACTCCACTTACTGCTGTGACTAAGTAAAAGCTTGTTCTAAATCCGCCTCTATACAGCATGCACAAAGAAACTTCTTCTGAAGTGAAAATTAATAGGAATGAAGCGAATTTATAGAGCGAATCTTTGAGAATGTTCCTAATATAGCAGGAAACACTTAGTTTTGACTTTTACTCTAGTATCAATTTGGTCTTTTTATACGGTTTGTATATTGGATAATAAAATGTTTTCATTTAGTACTTTGTCCTTTATTCTGATTTCCGCGAATTGCTAATTCATACTTGATCTGTAACTACAGATAAACGAAATGGTATATATTAATCCATGTGTTATTTTACCCATTATGACCCTACCCTATGATGTTAATCATTAAGTTCAGCAGAAACCGCTAAAGTAATTTACACTACTGCTGATCGTGGGCGCCTAAATCATTTAAAACATCTTGTAACTAGAAAAAGGCCTTATCATTTCCTTCTGTATGAGTAATAGAGTAATAGATGGAGGCATATTTAAATTAGAAAATCAGAAGAAAAGGATCTCGCATTTAGTCATACTTCGACAACCTTGCTTTGACACATTTTGCCTAATATTTTGTTTGAAACTGTGTTTTTCTTAATGCCAATTCTAGTGTATGTTATTTCATGCTTATTAGTAAAACAGTAAATGAATATCGAAAACCGTATAAGTCCATTAGGATGCGCCTCGATGGTATGCTTAATTTTTATATAGAAAAAACCTTCCGCAGTAAACCTCTGATAGTAACCTGCAATTGTATGCGTCCTTCAAAAGTAAGCACATGAAAAGGTTAACAGAACTGAAATTAAGCGGCGCGCCATACGGTTCTTGCATTGACATTTTCCGTGCCTACTCTAGGCCTAGGAATGAAGTTGAATCTCAGTTTAAGTTTCACCCTTGAGAAACCTGCGTTATAATGCCCTGAATACGAGAGTTCACTCGCCGATACCTACTTGGTTCAGAGTATATCGGCTTCGCTTACTTGGGTTAAAATTTTATGATTAAACGCACTTGGTTTAACCCAAGTATGTTTTTGACAATAATTGACTTTTTGGTTCAAAATCACACTTGGTCTCTAACATTATCTAACACAAAAGGTATTGAGGACACAAGTTTCCCACTATTAAATCATATTCTTCGTATATCCGGGTAGGACATAAATTACTACCATACATAAACACGTAAGGAAGGAAGTGTCACATGAACCCCATTAGGCAGATCCAGAAGACTGGATATCCAGTAGATCCAGATCTAAATCCAGTAGACTGACACAAGTCAAATTAAAATATGGAGAACAAAACTCATTTTTAACTTTTCAACAACTGATCATTCCTCTTTTAAAAGCTAAATATAAGTAATATCAATTGTCAGCGACTG
The DNA here is from genome assembly GCA_032352715.1 of Bougainvillia muscus. Classification (NCBI taxonomy): domain Eukaryota; kingdom Metazoa; phylum Cnidaria; class Hydrozoa; order Anthoathecata; family Bougainvilliidae; genus Bougainvillia; species Bougainvillia muscus. The sequence goes on from JAUCNQ010118684.1 coordinate 1,417, forward strand.
TTAAAAGTACTTTGTTGTAATCTCCGCTCTGACTAGATCTATATCTATCACTATCACTACGCCCTATTCTTCAGACCCATGGTCAAATATAAAGTTATTCTGAATTGAAATTTCTAATTCTCCAATGTGATGGATTGTCTACAAATATCCCCCATGATCATAGAGAATTTACTGAATAAGCTCAACTTGGAAAGGTTTTTTAAACGTTCTTAAAACCATAGGATGGCAGGATGAAACTCGTCTGCAGCATTTATTTACAGTCCTCTAAAACTAAAAGAATATTTACTCTGCAATTTATTGAGTGGGGCCCACTCCCCACCGGTGGTGCGATCATTTGTACAGCAAATAACATGCTGCAGACAGATAGGGTGTCAATGGGTAGTCCATTGTCAGTAGTCTTCACAGTTGATAGACCTGCTAAACTAAAATTAGATCCAGATCTAAATCCAGTAGACTGACACAAGTCAAATTAAAATATGGAGAACAAAACTCATTTTTAACTTTTCAACAACTGATCATCCCTCTTTTAAAAGCTAATTATAGGTAATATCAATTGTCAGCGAATGTTAAAAGTACTTTGATGTAATCTCCGCTCTGACCAGATCTATATCTATCACTATCACTACGCCCTACTCTTCAGACCCATGGTCAAATATATTGTTATTCTGAATTGAAATTTCTAATTCTCCAACGTGATGGATTGTCTACAAATATCCGCCATGATCATAGAGAATTTACTGAATAAGCTCACCTTGGAAAGGTTTTTTAAACGTTCTTAAAACCATAGGATGGCAGGATGAAACTCGTCTGCAGCATTTATTTACAGTCCTCTAAAACTAAAAGAATATTTACTCTGCAATTTATTGAGTGGGGCCCACTCCCCACCGGTGGTGCGATCATTTGTACAGCAAATAACATGCTGCAGACAGATAGGGTGTCAATGGGTGGTTTATTGTCAGTAGTCATCACAGTTGATAGACCTGCTAAACTAAAATTTTACCGAAGATATATTGACGATACTTACCGAGGAAGAAAAAGGAACACGCCCGACGCTTTAAGTCATGAAGCTTTTCCTGTCTTCATTGAAATAATGTTCTACTATATGTAAATAGTCGTTCGTAACATTTGATAGGTTGTTTAAAGCTTTACAACATGTTTTAATATTTATTAAATGATAACATTGATCGACTCATTTTTCTTAACAGCTGGCGTTTTAAAAAAGACTAGCACGAGAAATATTTATGACGTTTTTAAGTTCAAAAAGATGATATAGATGTTATGAAAAAGAATGTTTATAAAAGAAAAAAAATAATTGGTATGTTGGCATGTATGTGCCATTTTAAATACCGGTATTACCGCCAATGCTACTTGTAGAAATTCGACAAGTAGCGTCTCTACTTGTCGAAATTCCGACTAGTAAGAGCTCTACATGTCGAAATTCGACAAGTAGCGTCTCTACATGTCGAAATTCCACAAGTAGTGTCTCTACATGTCGAAATTCGACAAGTAACGTCTCTACATGTCGAAATTCCACAAGTAACGTCTCTACTTGTCGAAATTTGACATGTAAGTGCTCTACTTGTCGAATTTCGACAAGTAGCGACTCTAAACTAAAACTAAATCAGTACAATAAGGTTTTGAATAATTAATGATAAAATTTTAAAAGAAAAAAACCTGTTCCAACTACACATTTTGAACAAAGATAACCATAAGATACTAATAATATGTCGCTTTAAACAAAGTCACAGTATGGAGGCTACTCCAGGGATTGCACCACCGGTGGAGAGTAGGCTCCACTCAATAAATTGCAGAGTTAATATTCTTTTGATTTTTAGAGGGCCGTAAATAAATGCTGGAAACGAGTTTCATTCTGCCATCCTATGGTTTTAATAACGTTTTAAAAACGTTTTCAGGGTGAGCTTATTCAGTTAATTCTCTATGATAATGGGGGATATTTGTAGAGCAATTACTTGGCGAATCTCGACATATAGAACCTCTAGTTGTCAAATTTCGACAAGTAGTAATCGTGATAATAGAAGAATCTTAAAATGACACATACATGCCACCGTACATTTGATTGTTAGAATTTGTTCTATGCATGGTATGAGCAAAGATGTTTAAGTGGCAACCTAATATAATTAGTTTTTGGTAAGTTAGAGGATTTTCCAAAAGGTAAATTAATTTCGTTTCGGTGGAAAAAGCACTCAAAGTAACGTTCTATCATGGATAAAGCCCCCAAAACAGTGTTTTTGACTGTAATATGTATACTGCAGCCTCAAAGATTTCCAACCGTAAAAAACCAAGTGTACTTATTTCGATACTACCTATTCTATAAATACATTTTACGTCATTCGCTGTATGGGAAGATATATCAAACATGCAAAAGGTACCTTTCAACAAGACCACTCGCCGCCATCTTGAAAACAGAAGTGAAACGGATCTAACCGTGAAATCCCGATCTGCGCCACAATCGTGACGCGATTTAGGTGATGCATGAAGGAGATGCAAGTTAAAAATGACGGATAATTTCATGATAATATCGAACGAACGAGAAAACTTCTATGAAAATGAATGTAGACTTTGTTATCTTACTTCGAACGAACGATCAGGGTTCTCCCAAGAAAAGAGATATTTTTACACATGGGTGTAAAAAATTCAGACACGCCAACAGTATATTTCTGTGTTTGAGGGATTCTGCAAAAAAGAAGCATCACCTTCATTGCGTCACAGCATATAAACCTTTCCGGACGTTTTACCTCGTGACCGTTTTTCGGATATAGAGAAAACAACATTGGAGCAAGAGGCAACAGGACGCTTGGACAAGGTTTGTTTTGATATTTCTCAAGAAGGATTTCTATCTGTGCAAAACGGCTTATATATCCGTAAATGTTAAAAGTAAATGCTTTTATTAGGATTAACTTCATTTCAGAAACCTTTAAGGCTATTATTTGATAAGCTGGAAATGTCCTAAACTTTACTAAATCATTCTGGTAGTGTAGCTCATTTAATCTTTCAAAATATCTCGGTAGAACTAGCTTTATGGCAGAAGTGGTTTGGCGAAAATAAAACGTGATGGTAAATTGCTTCAATACAGTCCCAATAACAGAAGAAACTTCCTCTAAACGAAAACAGATACCAATCTTCATACGAATCATGTGGACGACTTCTTAAAGGATTAAGTTGGTATATAGTTTAAACGGATAGTGCCATGTGATAAGCCATGCGTAGGTCATGCATACCCAAGGGAGATGATTCCGAGTGAACTTTTTGCAACAGTATTATGCAGTCAAGCCGACACTCCCGATTTAAGGGAGAGTCTCACGATTTATCAAATCAAAAGCTTTCCATCTATCCTATCAGAATCCAAAAATGACGTACGCTGTCTGTCATACCACACCTTCTTTTCAAACATCATTCATATTTTGGTTTTAAGTGTTTGCACCTACTGTCTTCATATATAAAGTTAACAGGTTTTATAACTTCAAATGTGTGCATTTTTGTACAGTAGTACGGTGGCATGTATGTACCAAAAAAACCTCACTTAAGTTAACGATACTTAACTGACGAATTTTGCCAGTTAGCATACGTAACCGACGAAATTCGCCAGTTAGCTCTCTAATATTCTCCAGTTAGCTCTCTAACTGGCGAAATTCTCCAGTTAGCTCTCTAACTGACGAATTTTGCCAGTTAGCTCTCTCGGTATTCTTATATGAAAAGGAATCTTAGTAAAGTCTTAGTAAATTGCCTTAGCCTCTAATACATCAATCTTAGGCAATGTGAATTTTTAGCGTATGTATGGCTGCTACCTCAATCATAGATAGCCTTCAATGACGTATAACTTCAGATTTGGGCATTTTTAGTTCATAGTTCTCATGTGAAAATGAATAAGCTTTAAATTATTATCTGTCAAATGAGCTATAATACATCAACTTTAGGCGTTATCGAATTTTTAGACTATGGCAGTTGATGCCAACATAGATAGTCTTAATGGCTTATAACTCCAAAGAAGTGCATTTGTGGAATATAGCTGTTATTTAAATATGAATCAGTATTAAATTATCTTTCGAATGAGCTATAAAACATCAATTCGGCCTATGGCATCAGCTGCCATTATGAAAAAGTGTCCAAAACTAACTATTCACAAATAGGAATCATGGGACTGTTTTCATCTCTCTTTTTAGGATACATTTATATCTGACAAGTACTAGGCATCAGGAATGACCAGAAATATATTAAAGCTGGGGTCACAAATTTTAGTGTTTCTGGACACATTGGAAGAACATCTTAGCGTAATCAACAGCCCCACAGCATTCTCGGAAGCTGATGCACTCACTTTCAATTTCGCTAGCGCTTCGCAACCATATCAATACTGGTCTATTTTGGCCCCAAATATACCGCGGGAGGGGGGGATAACGCCATGCCTCCGCCATGCTTACGCCATAAAACTTAGCACAGTGGTAAAACATCACAAGTTCGACATTTTGACGTCGTCGTGTGGGGGATGACGTCACAAATAACTTTTCCTTTGGATTTTCGATGAGTTTCTCAAGTTAACGCCCATGGACGAAACAGAAGCGCTGATCCTTTAACCCTATTAAGACTGGGCTTTTTTTACAGACTGGGTGGGGCATTATGCCCCCCCCTATGAAAATCATGATCCACTAACGCTTAACTTATGAAACTTTGCACATATGTTACCAAGCATACAAAGAAGATTTGGGCGTTGTCAAATTTGGCATGACGTTAATTTTAGGATAATGACGTCATAATTAGCCTCTAATATCGCGAAAATTCCAATCCAGATTTACATTAGCTAAAAAGCTTTTTTCAAGACATTTCTTTCACATAACTAATGTGGAAGTAAAGATAAGTGTCCAAAAAAACGTCCAAACGCATTTTTTGGCGAAAAAGATGCCGGAATAATGGATTTTTCGCCGTCGGAATTTGCTCCGGAAAATTTTCTGGAATTTCCGGTTTTCCGTAAAAATTGCGACATTTTCGGAAATTTCTTATGGTAATTAACAATTGGGCAAAGTTTCATCCCAAAATGACTTGTACCTAAGAAAATAAAGGCTACACAATATTTCAGTATTCTCAATGGGAAATATGAGAAATTTGATAGGTGGTTCTGACCAATAACCTTTAACTTTGGAAAGAGGCATCCTGAACATCTGAAAGTTTCTCAGAAAATGCAAAATAGATTTATACTAAAAGTAGCAAAGTTTCAAGACAGGTCAGTTATTATTCCAAAAGTTATTAAAAAAAACAGAGGGAGGGGGGCATAATGCCCCTCCCCCCTCCCCCCCAGTCTTAATAGGGTTTAGTATGGTGGTGGAAGTCAAAAGAGCAGTCATCACACATAACGCAAAGTAAGAATTAACACTTCTAGTTCTTCATCGTGATGCTCTAACCAGGGATCCACCCGCAACTAAAATCTACCGCTGCTAATGACATTGCAATGTTAGTAACTCTATACACTTTTGTATTTTCTAAGAAAAATTTTATAGGATCATTGAGGTTGAAATTTGCTAACAATTAAGAACAATCTAAGAACGACCTTAGGGCTGAACTTTATTAGTCAACCTTGAGAGCATATACCGAGTTTGGATAGAACATTCCCTAACGTAGTAAAAACAGACTGAAGGCTCAAAGTCATCAGTTCTTAAAACTTAAAGCAAAAAGCTCTGAGTTAACCCAACATGCGGAAAAGTCCTTTATTTAGGAACAAACAAGCTTGAAATGGTCGGAAAATAAGAACAGTATTAAAGCTAAAATGCCTGAAAACATAAGAACTTTGAGGCCGGGCTGCCTATACTTGTTCTTAAAAGCCGGTTCTTAAAAACAGTGCCATTCTAAGTTTATTAAAAAACATTAAGAAAGGATTTTAAACCGTTAAATGCGAAACTAATTTTAATATTTAACGCAAATCTTTGCTAGCGTATTTTTTTATTTTTAACTTATGTCGATATCTTGCTTTCGTCATCAAATCGTTTTCATCAAAGCGTCTGTTCTGTCGCAATTTGTAATAATCATCGCAATTTGTAATATACTTGTCGCAATTTGTAATAACTATCGCAATTTGTAAAACATTTTGTTGCAATCTGTAATAACATGACCTGTCGCAATATGTAATAACCCCTGTCGCAATTTGTCATAAACTTTTTTGGACTTAACAAATTACAATTAACAACTGACTCAAGGTCAACTGGCAGGTTTCGTGATGACATCATTGTCATGACCTAATCTTGAAAAGGTCGTTACGATGACGCCATGACGTTTTATAATCAGTGTAATGACTTTATGATGCTGTTAAAGCCAGTGTGATGACACCGTGACTATTAAATATCAATGTTTCTAGAAATCTTACAAAATAAAATTAGGAAGCTAATAGAGATAGAATTTTAATTTGAAACATTCGTCAATCTTTTCAAGACGTCCCAGAAAGAAATTCTAATTCTGTCATAAATAAATGCTTTTCCACTGCAACATACAGTTGTCTTACTATCAGGTGAAAAACTGAAGGTTAAGAAACGGTAGCTCCTGTAAGAATAAAAGATTAAAACTTGGCAGACGACTAACACATATTCAAAATACCCAATTAGACTTGCGTTGTAGCAGCAATTATGACGTAATTAATGATGTGATATGTTGATAATGTGGTATGTTTTAAAAACGATACAGTTGATTTCCGCTAATTGGAACCCTGGATAAGTGGAACTTTCGCTAATTGGAACTATTTTTGCCTGGATCGACTTACTTATTGGGATTCAGCTGAAGTTCAAGTTAAACATTGAATAAAAATCGTTGAAAAAACTCAAATGCACCAACGCAGCGGTGGAAATAATGCCGTTATGATGACGTTATAATGACGTTTCATGTTTTTCTAAATATTCGCTCGCAGCGGTTTTCCATGTGAACGTGTCCTTGGGCGGTCTTTATAACCCAAATCCCACCCCGAGGTCACATCGATCTACACTCGGATGCACGGATTGTGTTTCACAACTCATAGGTGAAATATGCCCAAATATGCCGAAAATGAGTTGTAAACGCAGATTGTTTTTCACTCCGGGGCGTATTTAATATAAATTTCGTATAAATAACGTCAATTTGATGTCAAAATCGCAGTTGCAAAAACGATGTGCTTATTCCAAGTATGCGGTGATAATATACTGAAAATCTATTTCACACCGGGGTGAGATGAGAATCTTCTTTTTTAAATTTCACCTCGGGGTGAAATTGAGCTGTAAACGACATAAAAAAAACCCAAAGTAAAATCTCGCACCGGAGTGAATCTCACCGTGGTGTGATATTTGGGTTGTAAATACGGCCTTAGTCGCAGCAATAAAGATTTGACTTAATGTCATTATTTCTTGATTGCATTAATGTATGATGGCATCATCTCTAAAGACCTTTCAGAATACAGCAGCCTATTTATAATTAGGTCTTTTAGTTATTCCATCGTATTGCTCTAAATAGGGTCTGATCCGCAACTGAAATAAATAAGATGATAACAAATCCAGCCGGTAGCAGTGGCGGATCCAGTCCTACTTTTATTTCTTAATAGCCTTTTGTCTCGATAGATCAATCTTCATACTAAAGCAATTAAAAATTAATGAGTTTGAGTCGCCATTCTACTACTGTGGCTAAGTAAAAGCATGTTCTGAGTCCGCCTCTGAGTAGCGGATTTAGACCTAGTCAGAGTATCAAGATTTTAAACCTTTAATTAAACAAGTAAAGAGTAATTACTTTTGTTCTCCATTAAAATCCCATGTAATTTGGGAAAGGTATTGATTCATTTAAACCAAAGTCTCCTTCTACATAAACTGGCAATAAAATCCCTGAAATTCACCAAAAATTTTAAAGGAAATAGTATCCTAGAAGTAATAGCATGACTTGGAAGGCAATTTAGAATTAATAGCGAAACAAGGGCTTTTCATCCAAAAATGTCCGACTAAGTCATGGTTTCCCTGGTTAATTGTACGGAAGAAAGACCAACAATTCTGCGACTTCCTTCCATTTTCCTTACCTTCAATTTGTTTTAATGCAAACATTGTAAATATAAATAGGACTGTAGAACTATTTATAACTTGTTCGGAAAACCATAAATGTGTTGGATTTTCCCTATTAACCCTGTGGGAGGGGGGGGGGGGCAAATTATGTTGGCATGAAAGTTGGAACGATTGTTACTTGGTATAGGAAATTTCTGAAAAATAGGTCATTTCTCCGGAAAATCGGAAATATTTCTATTTTCCGTTGAAATTTTTGGAAATATTTCCGGAGTGGAATCCGACCGCCAAAAATCCAATATGACGCAATTTGTTTTGACCAAGAATGCATTTCAACATTCTTTAAGACCATTAACTTTACTTGCACATCAATTATTTGATACAAAAGTGGTGAAAACGGCTTTAAAACTGGTATGGTAATTTCACACTTTTACCGTCTAATTATGACTCCTATTCCAACAAATGAAGTCATGATGATAACAAATGTGTTTTTATATGCTGGTTGACATTGTGACAAGCTTAATGCGGTTAAAACTTTTCGTTCTATTGTTTACTCCAATCATATTTTTCTTCTTTCAAATGAGTTCTTCGTTCGATTGTTTAAACCAACCATATTTCTTTCATATGAATTGCAAACTCCAGTTTGTAATTACCCTGGCAATTACAGTTGATATGGTATTACATATAGTGCCCTCAACGTACAGTAATCTCCAGCTATTTGTAATTGACCAAGCACTTAGTAATCTAACGATACTCAAACGATTATTAAGGTGATTATTAAGGTGATTAGTAATCTAACGATACTCAGACGATTATTAAGGTGATCATTAAGGTGATTAGTAATCTAACGATACTCAAACGATTAAAACAACAGAAATTTCTTTTTGAACAATAGAACCATGTTATGTCCTCCCAATGCTTATGTGCACCAATTCCAACCTTCATTCACTAACTGGAATACGGATGTACTGCTTCCTTTTTACTAACTCGCGCAAACTTTACACTAAGCAATCAACTCAAAACTTAAGTCTACATCAGAGGCGGATCTAGAACAAGCTTTTACTTAGTCACAGCAGTAAGTGGAGTACTCGAAGTCATCAATTTTAATTATATTATGCATGTCGCTTGGTCTCTAAAGACCCAGCATCATACATAACATAATTAAGAATTAACAGTGATTATACACCATCGCAATGCTCTGACTAAGGCTAGATCCGCCACTTTACATGATCATGAAAGCCGTCTTTTATGGTTATAAAAGGAACAATAGATAACATGTCTTTCTCACATTTTCCTGAATAAATTAATAAATGTATAATTGGGAAAACTACTTTAATTAGGTATAAATATCGAATTAAAAATTCGGACTAAACAGTAGCGGATCTAGCCCTAGTCAGAGCATTGCGATGGTGTATAAATACTGTTAATTCTTAATTATATTATGTATGACGCTG
>JAUCNQ010118695.1:0-10875 GCA_032352715.1 Bougainvillia muscus
CAATGCTAAAAATGAACTCCACCAAGGACATTTCTGTAGGAATTTTTCAAATATTTACCGAACACATAATTTGAAGATCACATACAGATGGCTGCTTCCGCTCTGACCACCTATTCCAGATTTAACCCTGAATGCACTGATGACTGAGACATTAAACGTTTGGGCATGAGTCATTGTTCTGTTGTCGTATCACATTGAGCAGTTTTCTAGTAGGTTGGTATCCATTTAATTTTGATTTTGCATTTGAAAATCTTTCATAAACGAACATAACTTTTGCACATCTTCTAGTGTGATGGCGTTATACATAGAAGCTCGACAGCCACCAACCGATCTAAAACAGAAAATCAGAATTAGCTGCGGAAGACTAATGACAAGACAAAATTGTTATAATATTTTAAAAATATACACCTCGTACATTTCTATATAATTTGGAATAAAATTCTAGCATAAGCATTGTAAATCAATTTCTTCTGAAATCTTCTAGATATAATTCTAAATAAAAAGTTATGCCAATTTTGCAAGATCTTAATTTTGAAATGAAACTACAGGTTGTTGTTCAATAGGACAACATTATCATACCTGTGCCCATTAAGCCCATCCATTCCCTTTAGTTTGGCTTCTTGGACAAATTTCTTCTCTACGACTTCATCTCCTTTGGGTCCACCAACACGGAATGGAATATTTACACGTGACTGTGAATCTTTGTTTATCACAGCGTTAAAAAAACCTTTTGATTCCTCCATTGTTCTGTAGAGTAGTTCTGCTTTCTCCATATTTTTTTGTTCAAAATATTTTATTCCACCATTTTTTAACATCCACTTGAAGACAAGGCCAGTAATGTATATACTAAAACCGATAAAAAATTCAAAATTCAATTTAATTCAGCAGATCAAACGCCGTTATGGTGGTCAAAGCTCATAATTGGTCTTTCTTAATAATACCAATAATGAGCTTTGACTACCTAACGGCGCGGGATCCGAATTTATTTCATTACATTTAGTAAGCGAATTTTGTGGACAGTCCCCTTACACTGGGTTAATTGTCATCATGTATCGGAACAGTATTACAGAAAGGAGATGACTCCTATGAAGCATGGTTAAAACAGTCAAGCATCTGCACTAGCATAGAAGTACTGATAAGTTATATAATCCATAGTAAGATCTTACAAATCAATACCTGTAACATGGAGGTGTATTCAGTCTTGATTCCATTTCTGCTTGCTTTTTGAAGTTCCATATGATTGGGCAAATCTTTTGCTCTCGACCCAAGAAACTATCTCGAACTATCACCATGGTAACACCCGCAGGTCCAAGAAGTTTTTGTGCTCCGGCAACAATGCAATCAAACTAAAACACAGCAGCAATAGATTGTTTGGGAAAAACAGCATTGAAATATAACCAATGGATAATTATTTTTTAAAGTATTCTAGATCATGACATAGGTAGCAAACGACCATCCATTAAAACATGTTAATTTAAAGTGAAAACAGTCATATAAAGTGAGATAAAATGTAGTCAAGAATCTTTTTCGTAGTATGGAACCTACAGTAACTAAACACATAAACAAGCCTAGGACAAAAAAGGTTGAAACAGAAGATAAGGGTCACACAACGGTTAAAATAAAATCGTACCAAAGTTGATCTTTGGTTCAAAACAATATTAGGAAAAATGACACATAGTAAGAATTGTTCTATTGTAGAAATAATTGTATACCTTAGTTACATCAAACTCTCTTGTCATAATATTTGAAGACATGTCGCAAACCAGTGGCCGACCATTGGTATCGGGTAAATAGTTGAATTCAACTCCTTTAAGAACAAAACGTTTTTTGAGTTTATAACACATAACACAACTAAAAGTGAACTATTCAATCATGTCAAAATAAGGTTAAAAAGGAAATGTAACTTTGATTTGAAAAATATTGTCGAATACCTTAAGGACATTAATTTTTGTGGCATAAATTTTTGCAAATCGAAGGTAAAAAACCCCAGAGTTTTGCGAATTGAGGTGTAATTATGAATTTTATGACGTAAATTTTCGCGAATCAAGGCTTTATTATGAATTTTGCGACATAAATTAGTGCAATCTCAAGCTTCAATATTATTAAAATGTTCACGATCTCTCGGTCATAGAAGAACGAATTTCGCATTATGTGACACTAATTATTGCGATTAACTATAATTTTACAGATTCTGTGACATTTATTTATGCGATTCAAGCAGGAAGGTTCAATTTTGCGACATTTATTTTTGCGGTTTCAAGCCAAATTCGCAAAAACTTATGTAGCAAAAATTACTGTTCGCAAACATTAATGTCCTTAAGGTATTGTGACAAATATATTGCAACAATATTGAATAATATTCCACAATATATTGCCGACAATATATTGCTGTGGTGTGAAAACGGCTTTAGATTGGTTTCAGCAAGATTTATAACGTATATAATTGTATATATATAATATATAGTAAAGCACTTTATTTTATAGTAAATTTTTAATAGATTTTTACTATGAACGTCATCATTTCGTAATTCCCCCCTCGTGAGGATTTAAATAATTTATGCACTTTATAAACAATGGTTAATGGTTATTTAACTTTCAGCATTTGATTTAATTTAGAATGAACTTATTTTAAATAATTTATGCACTTTATAAATGGTTATTCAACATTCAACATTTGATTTCATTTAAAGGAAGGAACTTCTTACATATCTGATAAGATAACAAACGCACAGAAAGGCAACAGATTTTTTCTATGAACGTCATCATTTCGTAATTCCCCCCCTCGTGAGGATTTAAATAATTTATGCACTTTATAACCAATGGTTAATGGTTATTTAACTTTCAGCATTTGGTTTAATTTAGAATGAACTTATTTTAAATAATTTATGCACTTTATAAATGGTTATTCAACATGCAACATTTGATTTCATTCAAAGGAAGGAACTTCTTACATATCTGATAAGATAAGAACGCACAGAAAGGCAGTACCATTTATTTTTGTAACATGTTTTTACCTCCGATTGTTTCATTTGAACAATAGTAAACATAGTCAGCATTTTCTGTAAGCTTCCAAGTATCAGTTGAAGGTACACCAAGATATTTATCAGGCTTTGGTACAACCCAATTCACATTACCATATTTTTCTGCTTCTTTTGCTGCTTTTTCCGACCAAGTACCAGTTACAATGTAATCTGCAGTTCCATTTACTACAACAACAATAGAATGATAGAATTTCAAAAGTTGTATAAAATTTACCCTCCATACCATATACCATAGGTTTTTTTGTTTTATTCTTTTGGTTCATATTTAACGTGGCTAGCATCGCTAAGTTTACAGGATATACCCTGTAACTTATTTCCAGGACGGACCAGGTAAGAAGATCCTTAAGTTATTTGAAGCTCCAATTTGAGCTACAGATGTCCTACATGCATTGTGCAGGCACGGCTCTAATAGACAACCACCTTAGATTGAACTCCCGTCCTGGAAATTAAACCTTCACTGTTTGGAAATTAATTAGGAAATTGGTTCGGTTATAGGTTAATATATTCGTATCTTATTTTGTCTATGTCATACATAATAAGGTTTCTACTACAGAAAGAACACCGAACCACTTAATGGATTAATGACAATTTACCTGACAAAAGATTCAATGCCACAGCAGCAAACATTCCGGTACAACCACCTTGTAAAAAGAGAATTTTGTAATCATCTGGAATTGACCTAAAAGAAATTAATCATAAAAAACGTTATTATCAGTTTACATTTTGGAAACAAATTCCTCGCTTAATTTAAGCAGTTTATCATTGAAATCGACGCAAATTGATGATCTTTGTTCCTCTTTTAAGCCTAATTGTCGAATGCAAAACCTAACAATGGTGGGATGAGCAAGACCAAAACCAAGCTTACACAACACTTATTTCAGAATGGTATCTGTCTCAATTGTTTTTATAAAAATAATAATGCGGATAACATCATCTTTACAATATATATCACACCTGCAAGGTCTAATCTAGAATAGGAGGGAAGCGTTCGAACAGTTGAAAAAGGACAATTTTTATGTAAAAATCCCTATAAATAGGTATTCTCAGGACTATATTACATAAAAGGGGTTCCTTCACAATCATAATTTAAGGGGCAGCGTCCAAAATTATGACCTTTAAAAGGTCTGGATTAGGACTTTCCTAGACCAAAATGTGCGAAGAAACAAACAGTTTGAACTATGAAGTCACATAACATTGCGTGGGATGCATAATGGTTAAAATTGGAGAGAAAAACAAAAAACATTTACATTAAGGTCCGCATATCATCTTCAGCTTCTTTACAAATTTCAACAAACTCCTTTGATCTATGACTCATTTCTAGATAAAAATTGAGCTTAATGAAATAACAGCTGATACTTGAAGCGTGTAAAAAGGTGCAACAATAAATTTGTGCGGAATAAATTTATGCCAATCTTGAACAGAAATTTTATGCCCGAGTGCAGAATAAATTAGTACGAATCAAGATGTATTGTTAGGAAGTGTGGAATTTATTAGTGCGATGCAGAATGTTAATAAAATTTTGGCGGATATAATTTGGGTGTTTCAGGAGTTTTATTTAACTAAAAACACAGACTTTTTTCTTTGCATTTCATGTATATGTACTAAGTTCAGAAAGGGCAAAATCATCATATATGAAGCGGCTAGAAGTTTTTTTTACTAAAAAAACTTTGATTGGGTTTTAGGCAAGAATCAAAACAATTTAATTACTTGATAAAGTTTCTCTTCATACTGTTCAAAGCATCGTCAGATCATACATGAATTATTATTATTGCTAGATCGACGTCAAGATTTTTTATTTTTTTTATTGTGCGAATTTATTAGTGCGAGTTGTGCATTTCATTTCAATAGTGCCCATTTATTAGTGCAATTTGGAGAGTCCTTGTGCGTCTGTGCGGAACAAATTAGTGCCAATGTTACCTATTTGAACAAATTAGTTTCACACTTTTTTAATTAATACTATTTTCCCACACTTTAGAACCCTTATAGGGGTTACCTGCTTCAATTTTGTTTGTATTTTATATGGCTAGTGAGGGATATTCCAAGTATTTTATTTCCAGGGGGAGCAACAAAAGGTGTTTCTTAAACAAATGTTTCCGAATGAACGTCTTATGAAGATTAATTTGTCTTCATAAGACATAAGTAACAAAACAAGTTCCTTTCCAATGTTGTTAAAACCAGATTTCCTATCACTCATAGCATTCTAACTATGATCAAAATGTAGTTAGCAAGGCTAAGATTTTCTATGTCTTCTTCTCAGGTGAGATTTAAATCACATATATATAACAGTGAAGAACAACACCTACCCATAACTCCATAACCAATGCCTTTGTAGTTTAACATCTCCTTTGCTGCCTGATTCAAAACCTAAATAAACAATTGACTACTTAAAAAAGTTAACAAAGTTGACATAAATTGAGCACTACCTATAGATGAAATGGAAAACTTACTTAGGAGTAAAGTTGCCTGATAACCGATGTTCATTTCGACTGCCGGCACGCTGAAGCTCTAAAGGCCGTGCGCAAAAAAAGCATCTGACAACTAAATTATTCGTCATGGATTTAATTTGGCGAATCAAAGATTTTGCTAAGTTTAGAGCAGATTCAATTTTGCAAATTTTGCAAAATAGCAGATCCCGCCAAATTTTTTCAACGCCAAAATTTCTCCTCTTCTTCTTTAAAGTCACCAGAAGTTAAACTTGTTATATGAAGAAACATATAAAGAAATAATGTCTTTTAGTGGTGCATCACGTGTCTAAACTGGGGGTCTTAGTCCCTTCTTGAATTCGAAAACGTGGAACCAGGTTCAAATCGGGAACAATGAATGGGGTTCAGATCAGGAACGAGGTTGAAACTCGCAAGAAGGAATAAGTTTACTTGGATACAAAATTTTTGTTTCCGTCGGCTATGGCGGAATGGAACAGAGCGAGGCCCTAAACCAAATTTAGACTACTTCCTGTGCTTGTGAGATGGTTTTTAAACTGCTCCTTTCTTGTTAGGTATAAATTAACCAGTTATCATTTTCTTTCTTCTGTATTTATATCGCATTTGGTTGCAGGAAAAAAAATATTTTCATTGTACAATTTTTAACGTCACAGTATAGCTACTTGACCCTCTCTTCTTGGGTCTTGCTTGACCCACCCTAACGTCGAAATGGCTGTAAGCGTGAAAGGAATCGATATCACATGTGACTAGCCCCTTACTATTACTTACATAATGATTTTTGTTGATTTTAGCTAATAGCTAGCAGGCATAGCTAGCTAGAGGAAGCTATATTACAATTTTTAAACGTTTAGCTAGCCTAGCCAGCTAGCTACATTTTTACTAACTGGTTTCTTCAAGCCACTATCACACCAAGATAAAAAAACCATTAAAAACAGCCCCGCGAAATATTGAGAGAAAACTAAATTGTGTACTGAGAATACTTGTTTGGAATACTCTCTTTGCACGAGCGAAAGAAACCAAAAGTAATTTAAGCTCATCATTTTTTACCGCCATTACCATATGCAACTACGCGCTTATTAGGAAGTTGACTTTCCTAATAAGGTTTTGCTGTATGAGTAACTATCACGTAAAAAATTATATAAACACTCTTATAAAAATGTAAACAAAACAAACCTCAACAGGCAATGCACTTGGTCCAGGAAAAAAGTTGATTACTCTGTCTTCAAAAGCCATGATTTCTTGCCAGGTAAACCGTAGGTAAGATGAATGTGATACGACAACAACGGAGTAAATTTCAAAAAAAATGTCAGACTTTTTTTTATACAAAGCAAGGAATGGGAGTTACGTAAACCCGAGGTCTCATAATGTCGACACTCTCCTGCCTTATGCTTATTTCGTCACACATTCAGGAATCATGCGTTCTTAACGTGCACAGGCGAAAAAACCAGGACCGCCAAAAGTAAATTCCCAAGACCATTTCCCGCTTTTGCCGAGATCAAACAACCTCTATCCCAGGGCATTCTGTATCTTTGAAATCAGAAAGATACAAAATGCCCTGGGATCGAGGTTGGAGATCAAACATATATTTCACCAACCCCAATCCATTTCACACGAGGCAGTGGCGGATCTAGCCCTAGTCAGAGCAACACGAGAAAGAGCTAAAAGTTTTAATTTTTAATAGCTCTCTGTAAAATGATGGGTCTCTTAACAGCCTCATCAACATACAGAAAGCAATTAACAATTAATGAGTTTGAGTATTGCAACCTCGTCACCAGCGCCTCTTCGCTTTTAGAAAGAGGCACTGGGGCGAGGTTGTGTGACAGGTAAAAACATGTTCTAAATCCGCCTCTGTGAGGACCTTGGCTCTTTTGCTTTTTTTACGTTCTTTGATAGAAAACGGAAAGCTTTTCTATTCTTTCAGGGTGTGACAAGCGGTCATCGTGCCCTGTGCATTTCTCTTTTTTATCAACCTCGAACCCAGCGCCGTTTTTCTCTTTTTGATTATGAAGACGTCCTAAAAATCAAATTAAGAGAAAAACGGCGCTGGGTTCGAGGTTGCTTTTTTATGCAAGGTTAGAAAGCGACTTTCCATCCTCAAACGAAATAACCGAAATGTCCCGGGGATGGGGTTGAAATCCCAGTGTAAATGTTCCATTATGATTGTACTGTAGTCAGTGGCGGACCCGCCCGAGTCAGAGCAACACGAGGAAGAGCTAAAAGTTTCAATTCTAAGGCTATTCCTTCTATATGATAATGGGTCTAAGAGACCCATTTTCATACAGAAAGCTATTAGAATTAGTTACTTAGAGTATAATTTGAATCTCTATTTCATTGCTGTGTCTAGGTAAAACCGTGTCCTGAGTCCGCCTCTGATAATTGTATTGTAGTGTTCAACATATCCAAAGTTTGTTTTTATTATACCCTTCAATCTTGGAATACAAGAATTATTTGGACTTTTGGTTTTTCTGGCTTATTCTTATTGTGGAATTCCTCCGAGGGTTTAGTCAAGGTGCCAATCATGCTCGCCCGTACTGGAACCATAAAATAAACGAAACGCCATCTCCCAGGTTGGGTCAATCTCGTACCCAAGGCAGAGAAAACAAATCCTAGTTTCGAGGTTGAGGTGTGGTGACAAATTTAAACTGTTGAACGTCTGAGTATAAACCTTTGTCAGGTAAAAGGTCTCGGTGTACACGTGTTAATTTGTGATTTTGAAGTGAAACTGATTTTATGTTGGTTTTGACGTCTAATCTAATAACTAAACATTGCCGGCTCCTCGAGTTTTTAACTATAGGGCGCGTCAAGGCTCAGCTAATTATGCAAGCTAAACGAAAACCAACGTCTGGGTCAAAAGGTAAACTTGTTGTTATTCATTTGGCAGTTTTTTTACTAAATCTGTAATGTTTTTAGCCAAGATTGTACGTAGCAGAGGCAGATTTCAAAACATGCATTTACCTAGTCACAGCAATAAAATGGAGATTCAAAGCATGCTCAAAGTCATTAATTCTAATAGCTTTGTGCATGATGACCCATCATCATACAGAAAGTTATTAAGAATTAAAACTTTTAGCTCTTCCTTGTGTTGCTCTGACTAGGGCTGGACCCACCACTGTGTAGAGGCACATGTTAGTTTATGTTTGGTTTATTTTTTTCACTAAATGACACCACTTGAAGTTATCAGGATTCACAACCAACTTCGCGGTGCGTACTTAATGGATACATACCATCCATCCGAGATCCTTAATTATCGCCGATCTCCTGATCATTTCAGAGGTCAAAGGTTGTTTTTAAAACAGCATACCACATAAGCGATTAAAACTATAATGGCTTTTAAAGCTACTTCTAAATACTCCAGAGAGCAAACTCGTTCTCAGAGCCTCTTCGCTTTTTGATTTGGGGGATAGACGCGTCTTTCTCGCAATTCAAAAAGCGAAGAGGCGCTGGGGACGGAAACCAAACATCTTACCCGAAAAAATAAAAAACGACATTTGATTGGATGATAAATACGTGTATTTTAATAGACAAACGTTTGAATTTTTTTTATCTTCTCTTTCATAATAGTAATATTCTCCGCTGGATAGAATACCTCATAGGTGGACTTAGAACTAACTAGGAAAACAAAACACATTAATTTTTAATAGTTTAACAATTGATCGTTAGCCTTTTAAAGGCTAACAATCATTTGTTAACTTTTAAAAATAAACAGTTTTAATCTCCATCTTGGTGCTCAGACTAGTTCCAAATCCGCCGTTGAATATTATTATTTAGATTTAGGTTGACACTAAGTATATTACAACTAAAAAGGAGGTTCCAAAGGACCGTACTTAATCTTTACCCAGAAGGGCCTCTTTTCGATTATGTAAGAAGACGGGACGAATCCCTTTTTACAAGATAAAAACGTTCCTTTGCGCAGTGCCGTAGCAACGACTTAGATGTTGGAAGGGGCCCGAAAGGCAAAATCATGAAGTGTTTTGCAGTTGGGGTTATGGGAGCGCTATAAGCCCCAAGCTTTTGCTAATTTGGGTATTTCTCAGCTTAAGAACGCTTAAATTAAGCTCACACGACAGCGTTTAAAAACTATGCACCGTACAAAACTTTTGCTAGGAAAATTATTGCCCCCCCTCCCCCGCCCCTGTGGTTGTTATGGCCCTGTTTGGTACGAGGTTGTTCATCTTAGACATTACACATCCACTCTACTCTTAAGCGTATTTTACCAAATATTGAAGACTTTTACAGTGAAGAGCAGTGACGAATCCTGCTTTAGTTAGCAGAGCATTATGAGTGAGAACATACCGTCTTAAGAGACCCGTCATCACACATAAAGTAATCAAAAATTTATGAACTTAAAGTCTCCAATTTATTGCAGTGACGAGGTAAAAGCGTGTTCTGAATCTGAATTCGCCATCTCAAGAGAATTGGTACGTGGAAATTTAAACAAAATCTTTAAAAACAATTTGATCCAACCATGATCTCATTATTCTAGGACTCGCATATACACCGTATAAACCATTTCTTGCACAACCAACACCCCATGATATAGTTCCCCATAAGAACCAAATTTCTTCATTAGTATTCGAATCATACTTTTTACACACTAATGGACCCCCTGAATCTCCCTGACATGTATCAATTGTACCATTCTTGAACCCAGCGCATAACATACGTGATGTGATTGAATTACCATTATAATTCTGATAAGCACGATGACAGACTGAATGATCGATTAATGGTATTTTGGCCTGTTGCAAAATCTAAAGATAAAAGCACCACTGCACAAAATCCACATGTATTCGGACTTTTTTCAGTCCGTATTCGTCCGTATTAAGACAGAATGCTAGCATTTGTCTTAATACAGACGAACATACGGACTGAATACAGAAGTAGACGGACTGTATAAAGGTCCGGATACAGTTGGATTTTGTGCAGTGCACTACGAAATTTAAAGAAGGGAATCTGTATATCACCCAGTACAGACATTGCGGTGCTTAGGACCGTCCATAAAATCCATATGGAAATTCTTATCAATTTTCCAGCAGAAGAATAGTGTCACTTTTTACGTGATGAAAATGACATACAATTTGGGAATTTTGTATTATACAGTCTCTTACAAAACGTCATTATATCGTCTTATGTGGATGTCGTTTTGCAGAGATTTGAACCTGCATTTATCATATCAAAAAATTGATTACCTTCATCCCATGATAAAAACAATCCTATTTGATCGCAAGAAGAGATAAAACTAATCAACAACAAAACAGCTAGTTGGTTTGTTAATTAGGTCATTTTCCAGGAGGTGTTTTTGTATACACAACGTATACAACTTAGGACTCGTTTACATGAAAAATCGTTGCGGGCGAAATGAACTGTCATGGCTTCTGTGATTGGTTAAATTT
>JAUCNQ010118706.1:0-10874 GCA_032352715.1 Bougainvillia muscus
ATAACACTTCATCTAAGATGAAAATGAAGCGAATTGCTAAGCGAATTTAAGCGAATTTTTGAGACGGTCCCTTAGGACTTTTTCGCATAAAAATTGCCCTTGTTCAACTGATAGGATCCTGGCCTCCTTAAGTGTTACAATAACACTTCATCTGAGGTGAAAATTATTAGGAATAATTTTTATTCAACTGATAGGATCCTGCCCTCCTGTTGTAAACAACCACCCTGGACTACTTATCAAATTCTTATTTTGTATTTTACATTAGGAAAAGGAATTGCTTAAAATGGAGAATTCTGCACAAATTTTTAATCTATTATCTGATTTACCTGGAGAAATTGACGATATTGAAAAATTACTCGAGGTAAGAAGATAACGGTTCATCTCAGAGATTCCACATAAATTTTTCTGATCATTTGGTAGATCCTTAAAGTGACTATCATCCACAAAATCCGTATGGGAATTCGTATCAATTTTCATTCTAAAGGTGTCTTTGGACTCGTTTACATGAAAAATCGTTGCGGGCGAAAAGAACTGTCATGGCTTCTGTGATTGGTTAAATGTTTCCAACGGAAAAATTTAACCAATCACAGAAGCCATGACAGTTCATTTCGCCTATAGAAAGTCTTCATGTAAACGAGTTCTTTGTGCATAAAAAGTATGTACATAGACACTTCTGGAAGGAAAAATGGTACGATTTTCAACTTTAATTGAATTTTATAGACTGTCTTATTAACTTTTCATCAGTTAATAACGATTCCTTTAATTGGATAATTTGTTTACTTTTTGAATCATTAAATTTTGAAATGTTCATTATCCTAATAGTTCATAAACCACAACAATAATATATTAATAAAATTGTGTACATGCCAGATGTGCAATATTTTGTCTTCCTTTTTGGAGCAATTATGTATGCTTATTCGGAAGTGAGTGTAGATTTTATTCTGCTTCTGTACAAGTTTTTAAAAAAAATCAAATATATTATTGTTGTTTTATATACGTTGGTGAAGGTTTAACCTTTTATCTCATGATGTCCAAAAATGGCCACGCACACTTTAAAAATTCTGCAGCACATGCAACTTGATTACCTCTATATAAAACACTGCTACTTTTGGGACAGGTAAACAAGACGTAAACAAACAAACTGATAAAAGTGCTATTGGTCTATCTATAAACATATATAAATAAATTGTATTTTTTTTTTTACAATTTAGTGTTCTGAAAAAGCAGCTTCATCGCTTACAAATGTTATTTTGGATACACACCGGAAGAAACATTACGCATATCTTATTGCTGAAGCATCAGGTCAACAAGAAAAAAATAATAATAATAGCCAACCCTTAGAAGTATGATTACGTAAACTTTTATCAACAACCATATTCATTCTCATCTATAAGGATGAAACTTGAATGATGAAACAATAATTTAGTTAGGAAACTCTATCCTGCTGTTTTTAAATTGCTTAAGAGTAAACAAGAGATTTCCAATTATTTGGGTATCTAGATATCAAACCAAAAACGTTGGAGAGACCGTCCACAAAATTCGCTTCATAATTCGCTTCATTTTCATCTAAGATGAAAATGAAGCGAATTACGAAGCGAATTTAAACGCCCTTAGGTATTAATGGGTTAATGTTTTAATTGAATCCTTGAATTCCGCTGTCATATATAAATTCGTGTCAAGTTTCATTCAAAAGAGGTGTCTTCGTATGCACAAAGACACTTCTTCTGTTATGAAAATGGTAGAACTTGCGAAAGGAATGTGTAGACGATTCCTAAGTGTATCTTGATAATAAAATATCATAAATAGTTTATGACACAATAGTTTATGACTATAAATCATGTGTCTGTCATACGAATATTTTTGTAACTTATTTCGTGGATACCAAATCACAATTGACTTATTAACACGACTTCCACTCAAAGTAACAAGTCAGAGCCTAAATCTAACTATTCTAAATACACTTAAAAATTATTTAATCTTATTTGAAGGTTTGGTATTTTTTCAGTATTTCTTTTTTATAAAATAGGAAACTATCTTGCCATTGCTGAAGTGTTTGTCTGATAGTTCTATACTAGAGTCTTTAAATCTTTTGCTATTTCCTAGATTCATAGACGCACGCATATTCCTCTGAAGAAGTCGTGGATAAATCTAGCTTATGATCTGGGCTCTGCTGTTTATAACCAGAGCATTCTTTGTGGTACCGGTTCAAGTGAGTATTCTCATATAGGAGTAACAATCACGGTCTAATCTAATAGGAGGGAAGCGTCCAAATTTCACCTAATAATCAGAGACTACACCACTATACTCCACTAAGTTTGTCTTAAAAAATCACACACAATTTTTTTTGTCTCATAAGACAACTCCGATTACGAAAAAAGACAAAAAACAATTTAACGATTTATAAAAATGTTAAGATTTATTTTCCTGTGTTAGCAAAAAATGTCAGTAATGTGGTAATTAATGTACCCAAATGTCTAAAATGTAGTTTTTATATATTTCAGGACGGAACAATGTAATCAAAATGAAAGCCAAAAATGTTCTTCATACAGGTAGGCTCAATGGAAATAATCATTATTGAATGTCGTTTTGACATATTATACTCAATTAGAGGGACGTACAGGGTTTAATCTTAAAAAAAACTCTAAGAAGACTAGATATTTTTTAGGACAGTTTAATATAAAAGGGGCACTTCGTCAAAATTTAAGGGGGAGTATCATTACCAGAACCTTGTGAGGCTTAGATTAGGATTTGGACATTACATTCTTGACAATCATTACTATATTACCGTCCACAAAATTCGTATCATAATAATAACGAATCATTTTCATCACAGAAGAAGTGTTTTTGTGCATACTAAGAGCCTGTTTACAGCCCAAATCTCAGCCCGGGCTGAGATTTTTTGCGTTTACAGCCCCAGGCTGAAAATCGATTTTATTTTCAATCTCAGCCCGGGCTGAAATGTATTTTCATCACATTGTGATGAAAAAAATCACGAAGTGCTTTGCAGTTTGGGTATGAGGGGCGTTATAAGCCCCCAACCCTTTGATAATTTAGCCATTTCTTAGCTTAAGATCGCCTAAATTCAGTTCTCAAGGCAGTGTATAAAAAACATTCACTATACAAAATGTTTGTTACAAAAATTATTTTGAGCTTGCAAAAAAGCGTGTAGTTTCACAAATCGTTGGCGATTATTTTTTAACTATTAAAAGCAATTACTTTTAGTCCCCATCTTGGTGCCCTGACTAGGTCTGAATCACCCCCTGTTATTCGCCGGAAATCACCAGATGGAATCTGATAGTTGTTATGTGCTTCACCCGTAGATTCAACTTGTACCCAGCGCCGTGAGTTTCTTTTTAATTTTGAAAGATGATGCGGGGAAAAGGCCCTGGTATGGTGGCAAAAGTTGAATTAGCCAGGGCAGAAAAAATGCGTTTTCTACTCATTCTCAGACATATCTCAGCCCGGGCTGACATTAAACATTATCTTTGGCATGTTTTTCACCATTTTTAGTCAGGGATGAAAATAAATTGCGTTTTCAACTCATTTTCAGAAATATCTCAGCCCGGGCCGAAATCTCAGCCTCCCCCCCCCCTATTTAGGGGGGCTGAACTCAGCCCAGGCTGAGATTTCAGCCTGCCTTTGAGCTGAAAACGGTTCAAGGTAACTATGCACTGACAGGGCTGAGCACTAAAATGTTACCTACATATGTTCTTTTTTAGAAGTTATAGCCGATATGAGGGAGTCAATTCTTCTCATTGCAAGACATTTCAATTTTAAAGGACCAAAAACAGTAAGTGATGTAGAAAAGTGTTTCTATATAAAACCTGACAGAAACTAACATAAATTTCAGACTTCCATAAGGTTCCATCTTAACAATTTTCATGCAGGAGAAGTTTCTTCGAAAATAAAACGATTTGTGAAACTTATTAAAGCGAATTTTTAAGTTGATCAGTACCAATTTCTTTATTTAATTTGAATTTGAAATATTTTGCTTTTGTTTGCCCTTTTGACTTGAATCTATGCCATACCTTTAGGAGCCGTCTCAAAAATTCGCTTAAATTCGCTTCACAATTCGTTTCATTCCTAATAATTTTTACCTCAGATGAAGTGTTATTGTAACACTTACGTGTTACAATAACACTTCATCTAAGGTGAAAATGAAGCGAATTTTGGAGACAGTCCCTTTACACGTTACACATTTACATACGTTTTACACATTTCTCAGCATTAACCGTATTTTTGTATTTCTATATTTAGGACTTGATACCGGACTACACGCTGGATGGACATCATAACGACTTTGAAAATTATGTTAATATAGCAAGGTATATAAAAACAATGAAAATAGCTTTATTCAATGGTATAATTCTTTAGTCTGGAATATCGTTGGACATCATTTCTTCTTTTGTGATGAAAATAGTACAATTTGCGATACAAAGTTTGTGGACTTTTCCTAAACTAGTACCTTTTATTCTAGAACAAAACAAAGACGTGCTAAAGCATTAATAGATTTTGAGCGTCATGAAGATGATGAACTTGGTTTTCGTAAGAACGATTTGATAACAATAGTATCACAAAAAGATGAACACTGTTGGATTGGAGAATTAAACGGATTAAGAGGTAAGAGACCATCCACATAAAATTAGTATCGTAATATTAACCATTTTCATCACAGAAGAAGTGTTTTGTACATACTAAATATGCACGAAAGCACTCCTGTGTGAAAATTGATACGAATTTCCATACCAATTTTATGGACGGGCCCTAATATCAAGATCACGAAAACTTGGCTGCAATAATTGTGAATATTCTAGTATTTTATGGAAATTGCAAGGAATTCAAACCCAAGTTGACTAAAATAAAGGGAAGCTTTAACAGCCTGTTTGGGTGGGACATCGAGGGTTAAGTATGTGGTATTAAAATAATGATATGTGAAAACTAATGCTATGGTAAAACATTTTCTATTATGGGACGTACTTGAAAAAGGATGCTTAAAGAAGATGAGTTAATTTCTTTACATAGGGAGTTTAAGCACAGTCTTAGGGACCGTCTCAAAAATTCGCTTAAATTCACTTAACAATTCGTTTGAAAATGAAGCGAATTGTTAAGCGGATTTAAGTGAATTTAAGCGAATTTTTGAGACGGTTCCTTAGTTTTTACCTTTGTGTATGTAGGCTATATAGACAGAGGTGAATACAGCGTTACCGTCATAGATAAGACTGTGGATTAACTCTCTATTGTTACTTAGGGACTGTCTCAAAAATTCGCTTAAATTCGCTTCACAATTCGCTTCATTTTCACCTTAGATGAAGTGTTATTGTAACACGTAAGTGTTACAATAACACTTCGTCTTAGGTTAAAATTCTTAGGAATGAAACGAATTGTTAAGCGAATTTAAGCGAATTTTTGAGGCGGTCCCTTATTATGTCTCTATAATTTGTTTCATAAAGTTTGTCTCATTTGTACTACAGTATTTCTACCTCAGGACATAGTTATAGGGTCTTTAAGTGCCTTGTTTATTTTACTTTTCATCATGCTTTAGGCTGGTTTCCTGCAAAATTCGTTGAAATTCTGGATGAACGAAGTAAAGAATACACATCGGTTGGTGACGATACTGTTTCTGAAGCTGTCAATGGTCTGGTTCGGGGAAAGTAAGAAGAAAAACCTTTAAGATTATCTAGTGTGTTTTTGAATGAAGAGTGGAGTGAATGCATACGGTTGAATGATAATGATGTCCCTTACCAAAGGAATGTATTATTCTAAGGGAGCGTCCACAATATTCGTATCGAAATTCATATCACTTTTCATAAAGAAGGAGAGTTTTTGTGCATACTGATACGAATATAATGGACGGTCCATAAGATTCATTCATTTACATCTCAGCACAAGTGTCATCTTTTTGAATAAAAATATGTGCATGTATTGTGTATATAGGCTACTTGCATTCCATTCCGCAGGATGGAATGCATGTAGCCTAATTCTTCGTTGTCGTAGTAGATTAGGTACGATTTGCGATATGAATATTTTTTACTGTCCTTTATTTAATGTTCCTGGTATTACTCAGAAAATATAAATTTCCCTACTAAAATTTCTCTAAATAACCTCTACTAGAATTACCTTCAAAAAAATATTTGTATGGTGAACCTTTTTTCATTGGCTAGAGTTCATGTTTAGATAGTTCTATTATTATTTTATTAGATTATATCATGCTTTACGAAGAATATTTGAAGATGGTTTCAAACATTCTGCATTATCTGGATATGTCCATCCATGGTTATTCATAGAAGAGGTTAGTGACCGTCTCAAAAAGTTTCCTTCATACAACGCTTAATTTCATCTTAAAAGAAGTGTCTAAAGTGTGCACAAAGAAACTTCTTCTTAGGGTCCATCTTAAAAATTCGATTAATAAATTCGCTTCATTCCTGTCCATTTTCATCTCAGATGAAGTGTTATTGTGCATACAAGTATGCACAATAACACTTCATCTGAGGTGAAAATGAAACGATTTGTTAAGCGAATTAAAGCGAAATTTTGAGACGGACCATTACGTGAAAATAACAATAAATATGAAAATAAATTTTGAGACGATTCCTTTAAATACCTTTATATATTATTTTTGTCTGAGAAAAGGGTCTTCGTTGTGCGTAAAATATCGAACAGTCCTCCCAGCTAAGAGAAGAAACTATATAACTTGTCTGAAATTTGTTTATAGTTTTGTATATATACCATATTGAGTAATATACAATCACAGGTGGATTCAGAACAGGGCATTTATTTACTTAGTCATAGCAATAAAATGGAGACTCAAAGACATTTATTTTAATTGCTTAATGTACGATGATGGGTCTGTAAATATCCATCATCATACATGAAGTTATTAAGAATTAAAGCTTCTAGTTCTCCATCTTTCAATGACTGGATCCGCCACTGACAATACCTACCCTTAGTGTATTCCCCTGTAATAAAAATATTACTTTCTCTCTTCATAGTCTATATAAATTTAGCCCAAGCATTAAGAAGTATCTTCTAAAACCTCTTGATAAAGCCGCAAGGCTTTAATCTAGGCTATTTAAGCTACCAGGCACTAATCCACAGGACTTTTAAACGTCTGTCATTCTGCCCATTCTGACGCTGCCCCTGGAATTATGATAGTAAAAGTGCCCTTTTTTATGTATAACAGTCCTAAAAATTCCTAGTTTTCAAAGAAAACTAAATCCTTATTTGACTGTTCGCTTAAATTCGCTTAAATTCGCTTCACAATTTGCTTCATTTTCACCTTAGATGAAGTGTTATTGTAACACGTAAGTGTTACAATAGCACTTCATGTGAGGTGAAAATTATTAAGAATTAAGAAAACTAGGTATTTATAGGACTCCTTTACATAAATAGTTCCCTCATTAAACTGATTAAACGGATTCCGATTAGTTTAATGAAAGGGCTGCACTTGCATTCTAAATTAGACCTTGGACATATCTGTGATACTTTCATTGTCCAAACTTCATTTATCATTTGTTACTTTTAGCTCAGCAAACAGGAAGTTTTGAAAGATTTTCAATCGGTTTACTCACGACTGGTATTATGTAAAACGTATAAGTAAGTCGTTTGCAATGATTGAGAGATTACACAAAATCAAAACTGTGTTAGTACATTATTTTTGATTTTCCCTACAACTCAACCACTTCTACAGTTACTCAGACTCTACCTTTATACAGAGTTGCCACTCTCACGGCCCTTGCCAAAATTCCACCCACTGATGGCTCCTTCCACCTTATTCTGGCTTGACAAGAAAAAGCAGTGGCAACTCTGTTTATGTCCCAACACTTACCATTTTCAACTCAAGAGAACCTTTGTTTGTTTGTTTCATGAATTTTGTTTTATATGTCTACATATTTTCATCAATGGTAGTATTTTTTATCTCAAAGGATCCTTGTGTGACAAAAGATCTTGCTAAAAAGTGTTTTGTTACACACAGGGAGAGAGAACTTACCAAAATCATTGTAAATTTCGGAATCGGTAACTATTTTTGTGGTAAAAACTTCTCGAATAGAGGATGAATTAGCATAAATAAGTTTGCTTTGTTGCCAAATCCCCGTAATATATATGCCTTTAAATTTTGAAATTTATACCAGTGTGTAAAATATCTTCGTTGGTTTTTGTGTGGAATTTAGGTCAATGACAACCAATGTTATGTCAAGTCTGCCATAACTGCTTAAATCTATAATCGAGCAGCGCAATTTCGTATCGTGATACGAACCATTTTCATCACAGAAGAAGTGTTTTTGTGCATACTTAGTATGCACAAAAACACTCCTTCTGTATGAAAATTGATACTAATTTTGTGGATAATCCTTAATCTTGCATGTTCAATAATTTTAGATTGGATGAAGACGGAAAAGTACTTGCACCTGAAGAACTTCTTTACAGGGTATGTTTGGTGCATTGATAAGATATTTTCATCTTCTTTTCTTGTATAGT
Source organism: Bougainvillia muscus (assembly GCA_032352715.1). Lineage (NCBI taxonomy): Eukaryota > Metazoa > Cnidaria > Hydrozoa > Anthoathecata > Bougainvilliidae > Bougainvillia > Bougainvillia muscus. The sequence continues at coordinate 8,476 of JAUCNQ010118706.1, forward strand.
AAAATTTAATACGAATACGAGGAACTGCCACAAATTGCGTGTAATAAATCGTATAATTTAACCCAGAAGAAGACCTTCGTGTGCACTAAGTTAAGACACCCATACACTTCTTAGTGTATACATTGGTTCTCTCCTGGGTTGAGAGTAATCGAAATTTGTGTTCGCGAATTTCGACCATTTTTTACCAAGGAGGGGACTGTATAGCATACTAACACTTCTTCTTAGGTGAAAATGCTACCTATCAAACTTAACTGATCTATCTCTTATTTATAGGCTGTCCAGGCAATCAATTCAAGTCACGACGCTGTTAAAGTAAATCACGATGTCAAGGTAAGAATGTTAAGGGTCCACAAAATTCGTCGTATCAATTTTCATGCTAAATGGTACGATTTCTGATACGAATGTTGTGGTCTTTCTATAATAAAAGAACACAATATTCATATCGCAAGTCGTACGGTTATCATCACAGAAGAAGTGTCTTTGTGCATACTATACAGGCATGAATAGTATACACTAAGACACCACTTCTTCGGTATTACAATTGATACGAATTAGACGGTCCCTTATAACTGATTTCATTAAGGATTCTGCATTATTTACTCTATAGGTGAATGTTTTCTGCAACATAAGTTTGCCAAGTATATGAAATTGTTAGCGGGGTACACCTTTAACAATGTCGTAGACTTGACAGACAAATTAGTGAATTATGTCAATATTAGCAAATCACTTGGCTTTTATTTGAATTGCCATCGAAGAGTAGCCTTGTGAGATAAGGATTCGTGTAATCGTGTAATTTGGTGATAATGGGGTTGACTTGAATATCTATTTTATCAAATTTCTTTATTTAAACACTTTCTTTTTTAGCTTCGATCTTTAATTTGTTATGGCTTGAAGTAAGTTTTTATCTGACACATAACCTATCCAGAAATTGTATTTGTACTTAGTAACCATCAACAAAATCCATATCAATTTTCATTCACAAAAACACTTCTTTTGAGATGAAGATATACGATAATAAAAAATTGTGAACGGTTCCTTACGCATTCGAATTTAGTAGACGCAATTGTAGTATGGTTCATCTTTGTGTTTTCTTTCGAACTTAGGGTTCGTCTCAAAAATTCGCTTAAATTCGCTTAGCAATTCGCTTCATAATTCGCTTCATTTTCATCTTAGATGAAAATGAAGCGAATTTAAGCGAATTTTTGAGACGGACCCTTATCAGCTGGAATTTTCGTGCATTATTTGTATGCAGATAAACACGGTACAAAATGTTTAGAGACTGGTCCTAAATTATTTGATCTCAATCGTCTCTTTCTACTTGATTAAGGAAATTAGTATCAATTTTTCTACAGAAGGATAAAGTATATTAAATAACTTTCAGTGACGTAAGCCGCTGTGACCGCAGTGATTACCAATCATTGTTTGATTTCTGCTACTTCTGTAGCAGAAATCAAACAATGATTGATAATCACACACATCTTCGGCACTGTATGTAATCAGATCAGTAATAGTTCTTCTGTGATGAAAATGTGATACTAATTTTGTGGATATTATTGATACCTTATTATTGATACGCTGGTCTGTTAGCATAAAAGTTCATTTACCTTTCTGTTTAGTGAACAAGTCCTTCATTTATGGTTTGAATTATTTTCTTCTTGTGATAGTATTTCACAAAAATGGTAAGTTGATTTTTCGATGCTTTCCTTATGTTTCATAGCTGTCTTCCTTAGGAATCGTCTTAAAAAATTCGTGTTATTAAGGTACTTCATCCCTGTCAATTATCATTCAGAAGAAGTGTGCATACTCTGTGCGCACAATGACTTTTCTTCTGAGATGTAATATGGAAATTTTTAGACGAATTCGCTTGCTAATATTTATCCACACATTTTTTATGAAACAATTTTTTAAACTCTTTGGTATTGTTGGTATGAATTAGTCATTGTGCTATTGTTTTTCACCAACGTAAAATAAATGTTTTACTTACTTACTTACTATTTGGTACCACGTGAAAATAAAGTGTCTTGATAATTTTTTGGCAAGATTGCAATGTATGTAATCAGTAATGAATACTAGGCATTAAACATTTTATCTTTTTTTTAAGGTATCACCCATTTTCATATATTCGAAGCCCTGGTTGGATCCAAATCAAATGCGAACTAAGGTAAAGTTTCTTTATGGAACCGTCCACAAAATTCGTATGGAAATTTGTATCAATTTTCATTCAGCAGAGGTCTCTTTTGTGCAGACTTGAGTATGTAGAAAGACACTTTTTCTGTCATGAAAATAGTACGGTTTGTGATACAAAGTTTGTAGACACTTCTTTTAGAACTCGTTTACATGAAGACTTTCTATAGGCGAAATGAACTGTCATGGGTTCTGTGATTGGTTAAATTTTTCCG
>JAUCNQ010118717.1:0-10874 GCA_032352715.1 Bougainvillia muscus
ATAATTATGTATCTATTTATAGATCGAATATTGATGGTATAGCTAAAGTTTTTTTTAAATTTCTATGAATAATCTATTTCTTAAAGCACTAATATGCCCAAATATGGTTATTTTAAAAATATTAGTAATGTTAGGAGAATTTGTTAATTGATCAAAAATGAGAGCAAATTTCACTGAAATTTTTTGATGAATTTGGGGTTATTTTCGGTTGCAATACATATATAATTGTCTGTTTTTGTGTATTTTATGTCTCTGAATAGTAATGTGTGTCTCTATACATCTCTAAATAATGCAAATTTGCAAATTTCACTCTTCCATAAATCTGGTCTGTAAAATCAAATATCTGGTTTGTAAATTAGCAATTCTGGTCAGTAAATTACCCCATAATGACTGGAATCCGAATTCGTGTCAACATAATCTCTATAGTCAGAATTATCAACCATATTAGTTCAATAACAAGAAAGATAATGAAAAGTCAATTTTTAAAATTCTTTCGCCCTGGTCAAAAGATGTTGCCACCTGGGAAAATAGGGCGTGACAAAAATTTTTTTCGCAATTTTCCGAAAGCTAAGTAAATTTTAGGAAAAGTCACAAAATTACAGCTAGTTTGCACAAAGCAATCAAAAGTTATTCAAAATCATTTTTGTGTTTTGACCTAGTTATTGCTGAAACCGCCTTTTACAGTTATCAATTCAAGTTTTATTTGCGAGTGAAAGGACATTATTTTGACGTAGTATAAACTACGTAAACTGTATATTATATCCACTTTCCATACGAATTTATGAGTGAAAAACGTCATAATTTACGTAATAACTATTTTATTCTCAGAAATCTTTGGAAACAGGGTTATGTAATAAAAATATTCTGATTTGCTTGCAAACTCTTTTTCACAATTCGCAAACCAGAGTCTCGCAAAACTAAAAAATCAATTCGCTATTTGAAATTCTTTCACGGCCCTTGCCGCAATATTTTAGTTGAAATCGTTATTTCGCACCATGAAATGTATATCTTGTATGATGATAACAAAGCATAATTTCGTCATCGCAAATTGTACCATTTCCATTTTAGAGGAAGTGTCTAAATGACATTGATAACAATTTCCATACACACTTTGTGGATAGTCAATTAGTGTCTTTGTTCTATCAAGTAGGAGCTCACTCGAAAATTCACTTTGCTTCAGTCATATTAATTTTCATCACAGAAGAAGTATCTTTGTGCATACTGTGCATGCCCAAAGACACTTCATCTGAGATGAAAATGACACGATTTGTAAAACGAATAATGTGAATTTATGACACTGACTGTTACACATCATTATTTGTTCCTTAGTAAATTTATTCTAATAAAAAATATGGCTAGTAAAGAATCAAGTGATGGTGGTTATGATGCAAAGTTTGTTGAAGATCTTCCTGAATTTCTTCAATGTATAGTTTGTCACTTAGCTTTAAGAAAACCTGTTCTTATAATTGACTGTGGACATAGTTTTTGTGAAGGTTGCTTCGAAAAAATGAAGCTATATTCTATTTCCAGGTATGATATTGTTCGAGCGCTAATTAATTGGTCATCAAAAAATATGAATAGCTTTTCTCTGTACAATTTTTACCTCAGGATAATTGTTTTAAATAACTCTCAGTAAGTACTGTACACGAATATTGTGTGGCACACATTATTTTACACCAATATTAGCTTAATGAGTAACCTATAACATTTCAATATTGAACAACAGGTTATATTTTCAGTTCAGATATAGCATGTAAATTGTTCATAAGTAGCGCCTATGTATAAATATGTTAGCATATATTTGTAACTATTTGCTACCCATTAAAGTTCACACGTAACAAAAGATGGGGATGATCTGGGATTGATCATATGAATTGATCATAAAATCCAATAAAACATATGGCCTATCGTTTCTTAGTTACCATTTCATTTAGAGCCTTGGATCTGGTATGCCCTCTTGATGGAGAAGTTATTGACCCATCCAAGGTAATGGACAGTCCACAAAAGTTATATCACAAAGCAACGTTTTCATTACAGCAGTTGTGTTTCTGTGCATACTTGGTAAACACAAAGACAATTAAAAATGATATTTATGGATCGTCCCTAAATAAGATATTACTTTTCTTTTGCCCAAACGTATTTAATATCTCTGTTGTAAGTATCCTTAGTATCCAATAAAAGAGCTTTATGTTGTTTCCTGATTTAAGTGTGCGCACAAAAGAACCTCAAGGTATGACAGTATTTAGAACGTTTAAGCTTGGTGCCCACTTGAGAAATTTGGGAACAAACTTGCAGTAATTGTATTGAGCATGGTGTGTTATCGCATTTAACACACAATTGTGATGAATGAGAACATAACTGGTACCTGCTAACGCAAAGTTAATATCAAAAACGTTTTGATTTTAAAAATGCGATAAAACTTGCGATATCGTGACGAAGGTTATGAAAACATACTGAAAGTGAGATTTAGAGAGATTTCATGCTAAATTACTTTAGCAAAGACAAGTAGGCAAAGACATTTAATAGATGCTAGAGGGGAAGGAAAGTACTCTTGATCACCAAGTTTTAGGTAAAGAAATAAACTTTAATATTCTTCTAATAGCTTTCGAATCCAGTAATTAGCATGTATTCAAAATATTATTTTCCTTTCGTTTTATTCTTCCTGTTGTCGATGGAAACGCAGCATAAGGCAAAACATTGACTTTTTCCCTGTGTAGTTGTTCCCAGAGGACTGACGCTTGCTAGTCTACAGTTTTGTTAGACCCGCTACATCATAAAAATCAACCTTTACTTGTGGTGATGTGATGAAAAATGGTTTTGTAGTGGGAACGTCAGCAGGTACTTGATCGGAATATGCTGATTGTGCTTATCGTAACTAATGCAATTTTATGATAAAAAATATTATCGCATGTTTGTTCCAAAATTTCTCAAGTGGGTACCACGCTTAAAGAACCTTCAGAATCAGCTGCTGTTTTCAGTCATATGTAGTAACAATTACTCTTTTTCTAGGTATTTCCTGATAAAAGGATCGAGAGATTAGTGTTTGATCTTAAAGTCAAATGCGACAATGCAGATCCAGGTTGTGATTGGATAGGTAATTTAAGAGCCTTGAAGGTAAAATCATTACAAATTCGTTCATGTAGCTGCATGTTTTATTTGCTTTATTACTGAAAACCTAGACAAAACAAACCTTGCTTTGCAAGTTGATATTCTGCATATTGATAATAATCTTTGCTTAAGTAGTAAAATACAATGATTGTTGACTTGGAATTGGTAGTTAGAAACATTATGGAAGTCTAGAGAATTTGATGTTGATTATAGACATGGAAGTGGGAAAATTTCCTAGTCAAAAACCTTATTCAAGTCTAAAGTTCAAAACCAAATATCTCAAGAACGCAATTAGTTTTTTCAAATATTTAAAACCTTATTTTTGGTACTTTCCGCGATCTGACATGTAGCTAAGAATAGCTTTTGGCTATAAAGTTTCCCCCTAAAACAATGGGTCAAACTAATCTAGTAACATCTCATCACCCAAGCTTCAACTATCAATGTTTAAAGAAAGCTTGTATATTTGATAGTACTGTTTTTAAAGGATAATTTCATGCATGCATGCATTTGTGTCCATTCATCTATTTACATATATTTTATTCAAATGCCTTTTTAACGTTTATAAGCACCATGCACTACAAGCTTTAGCCTGTACAAATGTTCCCTCGAAAATAGATAAATGGAACAATATAACATTTCAAGGCAGAGGCAGAAAGGTAATTTCTGAAAAAACCTAAACATTTTCTTACCCATGGTCTAATCTATCATATAAAAGTGGTGCTCCTGATATAGACGGTCTGATACTCACCTCATTCGGTTTATATTTTTGTTCATACAGGTTCATTTGAATACTGATTGCTTATTTGAAATGGACTCGTGTATACACAATGGATGCACTGTTAAAATGGAGCGTGGAAAAGTAAAAGAACATATTAAAGTTTGCTTAAAGGTTTGATCAGAAACGCATATTATTATATTTGTCAAGTTATTGAAACCCGTTCCACTCTAAATCATTTCTCCCTGTAATTTTCCTTTCTTTTAAAAAGTTTCTAAAATATTCTTTATCAGGTTAGGGGTAATTAATATTTTTATTTTTTTGTTGTTTTTTAACTTCTTCACCTCTCCCAAGGCTATCACTACTTCTCCTCCGAGACACCACTAGCCACTACTAGGGCAGAAGTTACATCAAGCCCTCTCAAGTTGATAATCCATCTCTGAGCTTTTAACAACCCTCTGCCTACCCTATGACTCTGAAACATGGCAATCACCACTCTACAGAGGAATAGTTTGACTGCAGTACTTCCAGGGACGTGGCTATGAGAAGATCTTTGGACCGGGTTCGAACCGGGGACCCCTCGATTATGAGCTCACTGTGTTAATACTTGACTGTCAAAAAACTGCCTTTCTGTTGTTAATACCACTTTTTCTTAGTTACAATCTCAATGTTTTTCTACAGCCTAACGACTTCCAATAAAATTTAAAATACCAGTTATGTTTTTTATCTTTGTAGGACGGTAATGTAAGTGAGAGACTTTGGGATATAGTCACCACTCTTACCCAACGAATGGATAATTATGAAGAAGAAATGAAAAAGAAAGATAATAAGATAGAAGAATGTAATAAACAAATACAAGAGAAAGAAAGATTACTTCAAAAATATAACAAAGATTTAGAAGAAACAAAGAATGATTTAAAACAAGTTCAAGACAGACTTGAGAATATTTTAAAAGAGGGTTTGAATTGTGTTGAGGAACATAAAATTATGATGAATGTTAATGAGGCTTGCATTGAACGTAATATAAAGGGTTTGCAAGAAACCAAAGAAGAAGTTAAGAAATTTGATAAAAAATTAAATTGTGTGGTTGAAGAAATGAAAAAATTAAGAGAAGAAAGTGTGAAGAATAAAGTTAACTATGAAAAAGGATATGAAGTACAGAGCAGATATGGAGAGGAATTACAGGAATATAACAATGAGCTACATAGTTATATGAACGATCAGAACGAATATAACGATATTGTTAGCAATCTCTTCAATGTTTTAAGCAATAAACAGCCTGTATTTACATGGTTGATTCGTGATTATGCAGCTGAAAGTGTTAAAGGAAGGCGATTATTTAGTCCATCGTTTTATACTGCTGATGGTTATCATTTGAAGTTGTATGTTTCGTGGTCTGGAGCATTGCAAGAATGTCTTAGTGTGTATTTAGTTGTATTTGAGAGTGAAAAGAGTAAATATAGAGCACCCTTTAAACGGACAGTAAGGTTCAAATGTCAAGATTCAACTAAGTATAGTTTAATTACCATCGAAAAGGAAAATGCCTTAAATAAAGCAAAATCTTCGATTTCTGGTCGGGGCTGGAAAAGTTTCTTGGAAATGCCTATGTTGAAGGACTGTATTATTGACGATACTTTAAGTATTACTTGTTCTATTACGTAATGAAAAGATTTTTTCTGCAAGACTTTTATTATTATTATTTAAGAACCGTATACGAAAGTTGTATCGAAATTCGTATGTGAAATATGTGAAAGTTGAATAATTTTCATTACGAAGAGGTGTCTTTGTGCATACTTAGTAAAGACACTTCTTCAGTGCTGAAAATAGTAGGATTTGTAGTATAAGTTTTGTTTGTGACTAAATGGTTTGTTATTTGACACATGGTGTCTTATATATAACATAGCTTACATAACAGTAAAATCATTTGAATTGATGCCAACTTGTTAGTGACTATACACCTTGTCAACCAACTTAGTAGTTTTTCCCTTTCTTTGTCACTTGTAAGGGATCAAAAACATGATTTTCTGATACCAAACCTGTGGTGGATTTCTGTAAGGAGTTGAATAATTTTAGATTTAATTGTTAAGCTATGTAACCGTGTTTATATTTGACAAAATATTGTTGATTCCCGACTGAGAGTTTGAAATTATATTTGAGATTTAACGTCTTCAACATAATTATATACTTGCTTAATAAAGAGCTGATTTAATATCCCATTTCTCCATTAACTCAGAGTTTAGGAAATAGGAATTTGGTATAATATAACAGCAAAAGAAAGATAACAATTATAATAACAGTCTCTTTAATGTTTTATCTGATGAACAGTCTATGGTTTACAATAATGCCATAAACGTGTTATTAAAAGGTAATTCACTCTACATTTTCCATCTTTTTATACTCCCGATGGTTAACATTTGAAGAGATATACGTTGAATAGTTTTCAGAAAATTGATGATATATACCTTACGTGGATAAATTTTCGCATGGACTTAATTTCGCGAACACCGACTCATTGGCATTTCGCAAACGACTGTAATACGTATATTTCGTGTGGATTTATTTTCGAGAGTAAGGACTTCAAAAGCATGTTTTTGATTTTTTTTCTGAACCACTTGAGGAATTGAATTATAATATTTAGCCCTTCGTCTACCAATGATGTTAATACTTGCTAAAGCTTTTAATACTCTTGCAGTGATCTCTGCATGAGTAACGAAAGCTGTAAAGTATCAGCATCATTGCTAGAATTAACTTTGAATAAAAATGAAAAAGTTGGAAAAATCAGCTCTTTGACACCATTATACTTCAGAAACAGTTGCCCCTAGATGTCTTGTGCTTACCCGAACCAAAAATAAATAGTATTTCGCGTGGATTTATTTTCCCGAATGTACGATTTTTCCACATTTGGCAAGGATTTAATTTCGCAAATTTTAAAAAAAATCGCGAAATTTAATCCATGTGAAAATATATCAACGTAAGGTACATTCAAAAGTGATAAGAATAATGACAGATCTCCGTTTCAAGTAAGGGTAAATTTCAAGTGTGATTTCTCATCCAACAGATATGAAACAAATTATACTGTACATTAATTTATATGGGGTGATTTCGAAAATTTCTTGATTGATTGATGATACTCTGACTAAAAGCGTGTATTTATTGGTTCTGCATTAAGCACGACCCTTACAACATTATTTGCAATGTGTTGCAGCTTTCAAAAGACAGGTTTTATTACTGCTCTATTATGTAGTCAAGCACTGTGTTTTACATTAAAAAACTGATTTCGTAGTTTTAAAACACATTAACAAACATTAGACGGCTTAATGTGATATTTAAAGAAACAAACCTTAAGCAGATCAATTAATTCTTAATAGGTTAATGTATGGTGACAGTCATGGGGATCATCATCGTCATCATCAGATATTAAGCAATTTTGAATTTAATGATTTATTTTTTTAACAGTATTCTTTACTGATGCAATAGATGAACATCGAAATATTTGTTGCATTCGTAAAAACGATTTTTTCCTTTAATAATTTTACCATACAACCTGCAGAAATCTAGAGTGTTTGATAAAATTGTTAATGTGTTAGGTCTCTAATAAACCTGCTTTGGGTTTAGTGTACATAATTTATCGTGGCCTCTCATTTGCATTCTTATAAATCAGCATAAGACAGTATGGTTTAGTATCAATTATGCATGTTCAAGTTTGGTATCTCTAGAAATTTAAACAGCTGTGTTTTTGAACAAACTATATATTTTTAGGAAAGTTGTTTCCATTACGAGAATGAAATCATTTATTATGTAGATTTTTATTCTTATATTTTAATAGTAACTTTTTCACTGCCTTCCCTTTGTTACTGATTGTTGTATACCACACTTCTTTTACATGTATTACTTGGAAACGATGAACTGTCTAGATTTGTGGTGTTATTCTAACTATAGTTGCAGCTAGTTAAAACCAAACCTGCATCTGTTTTATTTTCACTCACACGACTGTGATTGTTTACTCCTGTTAAACTGCAAAAAGTAGCGTTTTGAATTAATTCTTTAAATGTACATTATTATTATTTCTTACAAGCTGAATAAAATGCTATTTGTTACTATAACAAGGATAACCTTGTTATCCTTGTTATAGTTATAAGGATAGAAGCATATCTTTTCTGATATTTTGATCTCTATCTCTATCCCGAGAGCATCAACTGAGAAATATCATTTATTTATAATATTTCACATTATTTCTCCGTTGATGCTCTCGGGATAGAGATCAAAAATATCAGAAAAGAAAACATAACAGCTAGTTTTCTTAAGAAAACGACATGCTCCTTCTCTTCCTTTGTTTAATCAAACTTTTTCCTCTAATTAACCTATTTAACTATTTGGTACGAATATATATTTCTGCTAAGATTTTTATCACTTTCTTGCTAAAACATATATGCTTATTTATTTACATCTTATTATTATTTCTTAGTAAAATTACTCTAATAAAAAAACATGGCTAGTAAAGAATCTAATGGTGGTGGTTATAATGCTAATTTTGTTGAAGGTGTTCCAGAATTTCTTCAATGTGTTGTATGCCAATTGGCTTTATAATGAAGCTTTATTCTATTTCAAAGTAGATTTGTAAATAATGAATTATTGTGACTATTTAGAAATGACCAAGCGATAAGCTTATACTATAATTTAAAGATTTATTGTTTGTAAGAAACCGTCTGCAATAGCCTAATAAATTCACTTTATTTCTATCAATTTTCTATCAGGGTGTTTGAATTTGTGACTCGAATGTGATATTTTGAGCTGAACCCTAAGACTTTATTGTGATTTTGTGTGTTACTTTTAGTGCGTTGAATCTTCTATGTCCTCTGGATAGAGAGGTTATGGAACCATCCAAGGTAATATTTTATTTGAATTCCGTTGTTCTTTCGTTCCAATTCAGTTAAAAGTTGTTAAATGAATAAAAAGGGGATTAGCGAAATTCAAGCAGGGAGATTAGAATTATGAACATTCTGGTATTTTCTCCTCTTTACGCAACTTGCAGGTTAGTTAAACTCGTTGTATATGCAAGTTGTACACATAAACATTATTATTAAAATATTAATAACCTGTCCAGTAACAAGACGGTGAAAGTCAATTTCTGTTTATGTTGTGATAAAGTGATTTACAATATGGGCAGTCAAATATCTATTAGTTGTTTTGAATTGTCTATCTTTTAGGTATTTCCAGATAAATAGATTGAAAGAGTAGTATTAGATCGAGGTTGTGACTGGAGTGGTGATCTAAGATCTTTAAAGGTAAGATTTGTTAAAGATCGTTAACCCTATTTCGTATCGGGTATTTTTTTTCTCTGTGCGGATAAGGGGTGGGGGCGGATCCCCCCCCCCCCCCTCATAATTTTAGTTCTTCTAGTCCTATTACCTTAAATTTTGGCATAATTCTAGTCCAACTTATTCTTAATAGTTTGAAGAAAAAAAATACGAAAAATTCCACCATTTTGTGTGACGTCATCAGAATTACGTCATATATCACAGATTAATAAAATTGGCAAATGGAATTTTTTGAGAAGTCAAAACCACGTTGACGAATTATCATGAAACTTTCTGGAAACGTGTATGTACCTAAAAAAATTACTGTTTCAAACAATTGTCATCACTATGGCAGCCAAACTAAAGATATTTAAAAAAAACGGAAGGGGGGGGGGGGTGATTTATTTTGTTTAATGAGTTAATTCCTCTTTTAAAGGCGTTAATTTTGGGACATTTAAATGTAGCATTCATTTGAAGGCGGCGTTTATCAGGGGGCGGCTTTTATTTAAAATATTAAAATAGAAGGAAATGAAATGATATGTCATTTCAAAACAATTGGAGAATTTTCATAAACCATGTAGTGTGAAACTATAAACTAAGCAAACGAAAAGAGAATTGTACACATTTATTCTTAGATGTCAAAGATTTCATTGAAAAAAGAAGAAGTTAAACTGCTCCAAAAAAGTATATTTGATTTGTCTCAACAAAACATGACCTTTTTAGCCTTTCCTCCAATAAACGCTTCTTCCCTGTGTGAATTTACCAATTCAAAGGTTTTTAGGGGTCAATGTTTATATCACTGTATTACCCTTCCCAAATGCAACGTTTATTGGAGGGCAGCGTTTTCTTTTTAGTGCACTGAAACCTATTTTTCCTATAGAGAAATTTTAGCTTACTGTTGATTTTTGTTATGACTTGCAGAGCCATTGAATCACCGGACTGGCACTGATCGAACACCCAGCCCCGATATTTTATGCGAGTGTGCTGTTTGTTGATTACATCATTATAGTTGATGTTGATTGAGTCAGCTGTATTTGCTTTAGATTTTGGAGCAAAAAGAACTGATTTAGTTTTATCTTCACCAAAATGAATACTGAGCTTATTATGATTAACGAGTCACACAAGTTTCTGAAATCAATTGATAGGATATTTTCTATCTCTTTCACTACCTTGTGTTGAAAGATAAGACATGAATCATCCGCATAAAGTAAGAATTCACATGTCACAGCTTGCTGCATGTCATTAACATAAATTAGGAAAAGTACAGGGCCTAAAATAGATCCCTGTGGCACACCCCAAGATGTATCAGCAGCATTTGATAAGACTTTACCTATAGATACTTTGCGATTGGATAGATATTATCGAAACCATAGAATGGTCTCATCTGTGAGATTTAGGGCCTTCATTTTACTCAACAGTATAGTATGGTTAATAGTGTCCAAAGTTTTTTTGCAAATCAATCAAAATCATTCGAGTATATTTTCCACTGTCAAAACCTGTGCTGATTTTACCCGTTAAATTTGTCAGACAAAAATCAGTTGAGTGATTGCTTTTAAAACCAGATTGGTATTTATAGAGTAGGTTGTTCTGTTCCAAGTAGGCTTGATTTTGATTGTGTATAGCTCTCTCAAAGCCATTTGATAATAGTGGAAGAAGAGATATTGGTCTACAATTTTTGGGATCGGGCTTCGAACCTTTCTTAACCCTATTGTGCACCGGGGGGGGGGGGGGGGGGGGGGGTAAATTTAAACCCC
>JAUCNQ010118728.1:0-10873 GCA_032352715.1 Bougainvillia muscus
AACTTGGCTAGGTCGTTAAAGAATCTGAAACGGACCGATTTTGGTTCTAGAGGAAATTCGGATTATTTGGCGGTGGTATCTGTCTTTTAATGTGTGTGACAAGAGAGATTTTTTTAGAAATTAAATTCACAAATTCTTTAACGTTGTCTTTTAATGGAATCAAATAGCCTGGGCATATACGAAAAGCTTTTCAGAAGCTGAATAATTGTCTTTCCTCGCGGCTGTGAGAAATGTTTTAAACAGGGAAAACTACCAAAATTAGATCTAACCATGTGCAATTGGATGCCTTCAAAAAGCATCTCGGCGTCGCAAAATTAACTTGTCTGGTATGTAATACTTTTTTACCTACCCCGAGGCCTTGTTTTAAAAAATAAATCCCGAGTGGTACATGCCTTTTCCAATTTCTGAACAAGAGATTATGACCAGAGAATACAACCACAGAAATTCAGAAAAAACTCTTCGTGTGAAATGCTTCACTTCACCATTTTGCAATAAGAATAAATTCCATATCTTGTATATGCACATGTATATTCCTAAACTATGTAGACTAACACGCTCGCCGCGTGACTATTGGCTTTACAGCTCAGCTTGGCTTCCTTCAATTAAAATAATTTTATCGCACGACGGTCGTACGATATGTGTAAAAACGAAAACACATTTTTTAACATTTACGATGACAATAATTTTTAAGTTTCTGATATGGATGCTTACGGGAATAGCTCCTGAGTGGTAATGCTCTTATACGATATTCTTTTAATCATACCTTTTAAGACAGTTTTACCCAACCTTTCATATCATTCAACTTACACTTGACTGACGAATTTTTGATATCTCCGTACTTTCGCAGCATATTGCCTCAGGGAATAATTTCTATCAAGGAATTAAGAAATACCTTTTCATTCGTATTCTTTGTTGACAACACATGATGGATCCCAATAGTGTTTATATGGTCCAAAGGTTGTGATGCTCAGACAGGGTCATTAGCATGTCAAGACGTCGTAATCATGCTATTTTAAAATTCTGAAACTTTTAGCAAGAACAGACATGATCTGCTTAAATACTAGTTAACACTTTAACGCCCCCCTGCCTTCATAGAAATCACCTCCGTTCAAAAGTTACAAGGAGAAAACATATTTGTTCAAAAAATATGAAAAATGTAGAACCTAATATGCACAAATGAAAACTGGTTATTTCATAATTGTTTTATTTGCGTCCGTTGCGTTTAGGGAAGATATGCTCAAAGTTTCGGGTTATAAATACCTACAGAGCAAAAGTTAGATAGCAGGACCATTTTACTACCCCATGCCTCTCCTTCTGCGTTAAGCTTTCTCAGTTTAAAAGTAACGGTCATGATAGCGTTAAATTTGTATTTTGACTAAGCTGTTGCAGCTTCCTTTAAGTTCAGCATAATAAGCATTTAATCGTCGTTATACAATTGTGTCATAATCATAATCATCAGATTTTCATCATTATGCTATCATTTTATTGTTATCATGTTGTTTTAGGTCGTCGTTATGATATAATTTTGTTGTCGCTGATTTGTTGTTTCACTAACTCGTTGTTGCCATATCTGTATCATGTTTATTGGAGAGAAATAGCCAATTATATAAATGTAGCGGGCTTCGACTCCCCTGCTCGATGTTGCCATATCAGTATAATTTTAGTTGTTGTTATATTATAACATTCGGTCAGGATGGAAGTAAAAAACTGTCAAGTATGTGACTTTTTTATCATTTATTTCAGCTTCTTTGTCTAACCCTCCAATTGCTATCTTCTTCTTGTCTAATGTTGTGGGAAATGTGTACACCAATAATGCATTAGCCAGAGCTGTCATTGCAATAAGAATGAATGAAAAATATTGATTAAAAGGAAGACCAAGAGCACCTTTATTTTCTGGGATGTCTTTTATATTCGTTAATGACCAGGAGTACAGCGCTCCAAATAACGGTGTCCCGATTGACCTACAAAATAAAGAACAATATCATATAACTAACTATTGCCTAATGTCTTTACAATGACTCTTTGAAGAAAGTTATCAATCTGGACTGATTTATTTTCCTTGTTTTTGAACCACAGCTTGTACAGAGTATGTACCATGTTATAAACATGATAATTGGTACAATAATGGATGAGTTTGCTTTATGAATCCAAGCTCACTAATACACTTTAGTATTTCTCATATTCTATCGCAGAGTGAGCGTCGGTCTTTATACAAGTTATGTACACGAAGACGCTTTTTATGGATTAGCGTATTCTGTAATAAACTCACTATTCTCACCAAATAACGGATGAGAAAGCGGTTTCCACATGACCTTTCGCAACAACTTGGTATGAAAATTTGCATCAGTTTGAAGGAAGTGTCGTTATAGCGCTTCTTCCGTGCACAGAAAAGAAATATTGCTAAAACAGTGATGAAATAGTGGGATTTTGGAAATGGGATACAATTTCTTAAATTTATCTCACCTTCCAACTGATGAAAAAGCCATTCCCAATCCATTAGCAGATCCCAGTTGATGTTGGTAAACAGAGTTATTTAAGAGAATATTAATGGATAAAACACAACCAGCATTACCGATACGAGCCACCATAAGAGTAAAACTTACAACAAACCACATACCAGGACTAGAGTATAAAACATAAGTTACAACAAACCGCATACCAGGACTAAAATACCAAACAACATAGGTAACTTTATAGTAATCTTACTTTAACAATGGGTTTTTTATTGCCAATTTCCTTACAAATTCAAGGGTACATGTTGCTGAACATTTAAAATGGCATATTCTCTTCTTCGTAACATTTTTTGCTGAAATGCTACAGCTGTGAAACTTTTGTCGGGGACCGTCCACAAAATTCGTATGGAAATTCGTATCAATCGATTCATACAAAGCGAGTGTTTTTGTGCATACTTAGTATGCACAAAAACATTTCTTCTGTGGTGAAAATAAATTGATTACACATTTTTCGCTTCGCTTTTTTCGTATATAAACAACATTTTTCCACATTTTTATTGCCCAATGAGGAGAGAAGGATCTCTCGAAACTTCGCCCAACGTAAAATCATCAGGTCTATAACATGATAAACCTTGCTTACTTAAAACGAATATAGCTAGACCGACAAACTCTATCTTCCAATTTGAGTTGAACTATATTCCTAATAAATACTATGAGCTGACATCATCAGTTTTTAAAAAGTCACATGACGTCATACTAAGTAAGTAATTATATTTCACCATCATTATAAAAATAGATAGAAATCAAGTTAAAAAAATAGTATAGGTATATAAAATTCCATGAGCAGGAAATTAGTCAAGTAGTAATAGCTAATTTGTAAGAAAGAAAAGAGTCAAGCAGAAACAAAAAAACCCTGGGTTAATGATGGCTGGGATAATAACGCAGAAAAGCTGGTTACCTTTATTCATATTGTGGTTCCATAAATACTACAATGACGTCATCATCGAAAAAGAAGTTTATCACTTTTGGGACGGCACAGGAAATGATTTAGAACGAAAACTAATGACGTATTACGGAAAGCCCAGTCCTTTAGCATTCTGAATCTGAAAACAGAGAAAACCTCTTTCAATCAAAATTTATGGCCTAACACCTACGACACACTTAAATTTTTTTTATCGAAAAATAAAAATGCTGACGTTCGTTAAGATCACATTGAGCATAGTTCAATTTTTCGATATTCCAAACTCCGTTGTATATTCTTCATGTGTGCCAAATCTTATCACGACAGTACGTTTCTATCAGAATTTAGGTAGGGAAGAAATGAATGAGTTTTCATTAAGCAGCAATTTTCATTCAGTGACATGCACAGGGCGCCATATCATAAACATTTCCTACTTCTTTAAATAATCAGGGTGTTAATGAACTAGAAAGATACAATTATTGGGAAATCTAAGGCTTCGTCTCCAAAATACGCACAATATCCACTCTATTTCTTCTGAATGGAAATTGAAAGGAAAGAATCGAATTGACAGAGCAAACTTTTGAAACGGTTCCTTATCTTAATAGGCAAATATAAACCAACAAAGCAAGGCAAATAAAACGAAGTTATAAAACAATATACTCAACCACTGAGTACTAATTCAGGAACTCTGTCCTGAAGATATATAGCAGCACCGTCTCCATACCCTTTGATATCCAATCGTAATTAAACTGTCAATCACGCATTAACACATCCTGCGAGGATGGTGTTTCTATCAATGGTTTATGGTCAAACTAGATATAAGAAATCCTTTGTGTCATTTATCTACTTACGATTTTTCTATTAAACTTG
The DNA here is from genome assembly GCA_032352715.1 of Bougainvillia muscus. Classification (NCBI taxonomy): domain Eukaryota; kingdom Metazoa; phylum Cnidaria; class Hydrozoa; order Anthoathecata; family Bougainvilliidae; genus Bougainvillia; species Bougainvillia muscus. The sequence continues at coordinate 4,285 of JAUCNQ010118728.1, forward strand.
CAGTGGGAGTTACTGGTATGACGAAGACAAGTATAAGCATACAACCCATAAAAACTTTCCTTGCTCCATACTTCGCAGAAAGCTGAAAAATATAAATACTACATTAAGCCTTAACTTTCCCTTTAATACATAAAGATCGGGCATTGATTTTCGATTTTAACATACGTTATCGAACATATCTTCGTCGGACAAACTTTTCTTCGGTCAGCATTTTTCGTCGGACATAATTTTAGTCACCTTCCAAAATAATTTTGTTCGACCAATAATTTTATCCTATTTGAAATGTAAACTTAAATAAAAATAAGCTAATTGTAGTATAAGGGTAATTGGAGATAGCTTCCATGACTTAGAGACAAAATGTACAATTTGCGGAGATAAGTATAATTCCAGTTATGGCCAGTCTTTAAGCGAGCCAAAAAAGCCCAGTCTAACCTAACCTATTAAGGGTTAAGAATATTCTTCAAAGTTGTTTTGGAGTAAGTTTTCTGTACATAGTGTACAAATTACATTTCAGCAATAAAAACTAGTGGCTTTATGGCGAAATGTGGTCGTTATATTCAACCCTTACACCAAATTCGGTGTTGTTTGAAACCATATAATTTACCTTAGATAGGATAAAAAGAGAGAAAATAATTTGTATTAGAGCAGGACCAAAGATAACCATTCCAATCTGCGATGTTGTTAACTCCAACCCCTCTAAATAGTTAGAAAATAACTTTTACAAGTTCATATTAAATCAACCAACCGAATACAATAATACACCAAAACAATAGGCAGATCCAAAACATGATAGAGTGTAGTTAAACCAATAAAATAGATGTTAAAGTAATTAACTCATTTTGTGCCGAAAATGTGTAGCAGAAATCAAACAATGATTGGTAATTACAGCGGCTTGCGGCATAACAAATAAGCAATAATTAACAATAATAATAGTTTTTAAAATTAAATACAAAAGTAAACTTGGAAAACCTAATAAATGAATTCTACTTTAATGCACGACCTTGATAGACCCGTGGTTGTGTTGGCAAAGCAGATAGATACTTTTACAAGTAGCTTCAATCTTCAATCCCAAAATCATTACAAGTAGCTTCAATTTTGTGAAAAACGTGGAACTGTCGTCGCAATCAAATCATAAGCGGATGGAAACTGTTATACTTTAGGAAAGGAACTGTAAACATACACTTCTGACGATAGAAAAGCGAACCTTCAGATATATCATTGTAAATAAGCAATGTTTATCATGTCATAGACCTGACAGAATTACATTGGGAGACGTTTTGAGAGATCCTTCTCTCGTCATCGAGCAATACAATTATGGAAAACGTTGTTTATATACGAAAAAAAGAAGCAGGAAAAGTGTAACATAACACTAATTTCCAGCTATATTAACTGTACATACGATGTGATCGAAAAGTCAACTAACAACTTACTAAGAGTGTATCAGATCGGCAGATGTGTTAAAAAATTACTAAGTATGAGTCTGATCGGCAAGGGTGTGATCGAAAAGTAAAATTTGGAAGCAAAAGAATTAAATTATTTTTCCCTCCAAACACCTTCAAGGAATGGAAGTTCCTTAATTGTCCATATATCTAGTAGTGTATAGGAAATACTGTTTATGTGATTGCTATCATAGAGTTAATGGACAGACTCTTTACTTTTCTTTTAATTCCAGTTTGTCTCCGGATCGATGACAGATTTCCTGTGAAAATCGAAGTAGTGATCCTTTTTCCAACAATGATCGGCAATCTCGTTTTTGTCTGTATGACCCGCTCGTATATATTGATGTTCTAATATATTTTGAGCTTATGCTAAAGACGCACTTTTACTTACTGTATTTTTTTATGGTTGCAGCATAAACAGGAAATAGTTCATTATAACCAACTGCACCTAATGAGGATGTACCGTAGAGAATGCAACATAACAAGCAGTCTCTTGATCTAAAAGAAACACATCATAAAAACTAACGTACATGAAACGTAAAATAAGCAACATACATTCAATCTCATGATATGCAAAAGCAGATCATATAATCTAACGCGTAGATACTGTACAACAAGCAACAAATCATGGAGAACCTTTATCTGAAAGAAACGCAACATATAGACTACCACATAGGTACCGTACAATAAGCAACATAACATTTAATCTCTTGGTCTGAAGGAAACACAACATATACGTTAACGCTTAGGTACCGTTCAGTATATAATTTTAAAAGCAAAAATAACTTATGAACGAAATCAGATAGGTTCAGAGTGTATTCAAATCCGAATACTGTGTATTTCGTTTGGTGGCCTTACCTGAGTAACTCGATCAGTGTCCATTTTTTAATTTCTTCTTTAGTAAAACGTGAGCGTAAAGATTTCCTTTTCTCTTCCACCGGTTCCACAAGTGTCAGATTTGATGAAGTTACCAAGCTATCCTTGCAACTTTTCTCCTTCTCTGATGTTATTGACAAGGTAAAATATGATTCGTCTATTTCATTTGCAGCATGTGAAGTTTGAATTGAACCGTAATTGCTTCCATTTAAGTCCTGTACATTATCAACATCTGCGTTTGCAGCAAGAAGATATGATTTCTCTAAATGTCTTTGCCTGAAAGAAAAAGCATTTAATTTGGCACTACAGGTGATCAACCCTATATCTCAATGATATGTCACTGGCAAACATATGAGACAGGAGACTATGGGTATATTTTATATTATTTTTATTTTTTATATATATTTTATTTTTTAATCAGAAATTTCGAAGTATTCTTTTTTTCCTCGTGTGAATAACATAGTAGTACGCTAGTGATAAAACGAGCATACTTATTCGTTATTGAGATGCACATAATAGGGGAAGGATTTAGACTTACCTTTTTCTATCTTTTGGGATAAAACATATTACAAGTATAATTGAGATAACTAAACCAATAGTTGCGATTAAGTTCGGTAACAAGATAGGTAGCTTTCCAAATATTGAATCTATAAAATATTTAAAAGGAATAGTTACGATTACGTTCAATCACAAAATAAGTAGAGTATTTGAAACATGTTTATGTTGGCAATGACATGTTCGTTAAATAAATTGTCCGAAGAGGTTTTGGCAGTTTTTCTTTATTATTCTGAATTGGCGATTGCATGTAAGATAAATGGATCCTATTATTTCGATTGATTTCAAAGTGATCATCTAAAACACGTGATTGAAACTGAACACACTGTCAAATATAACACCAGATTGTAAAGAGATTTACGTGAAATTCACTGAGATTTCTAGTATTTGCAGGAAATCTTAGGAAACTGGAAAATTAGACATAAAACAATGTGGCTCGAAAAACTCATTTGTCTTGTAACTATTTACTCTAGAGACAAAACGAATCTACAAACTCAGTCAAGCATTATGAAAGAGAGTCTTTTTTTTTTCTGAACCACTAATGTATTTCTGCGAGGCTACGGACAAGTCAAATTGAAACTGGTCAACTTCTGGATGCACAATTTCGTCACAGTACAGTACTAAATTCACACCTTTTAGACCAAGGTTGCAGAGAGTAAAAGAACCCTTGCGAAGCGTCGACCACTCGTTATATAGTTCATTAATAACAACATGAAAGAGGTATTACGTACATAGATATAACTAATGAACATTTTCTTACCTTGAGAGAAGACATTTGGATATTTTTCAGAAGGAAATGCAAGGAAACCTAAGGAATAAAGCATGAATTACCTTCTTCTTCACATCTATTGGGAAGAGGTAAGACGATTTGTTTCAGGGGTGACGTGAGAAACTATATAGTCCGATGGGTTCTTGCGACACCTATGTCGCAGTTTGTACAACTTTAGACAAGAAACAATGTTACTACTTTACTTTACCCTTATTAAGCCTAGAGGGGGGGAGGGGGGGGGGGGGGGGGCGAAATTGCAAGTGGCTTGTTTGACCATATGTAACTTCTGTTGTAATAATGCATTCGATGTGTAATTTTGCCATATTCTACATATACCTATACTACATGGTCTGAGAAAATTGCAGTCTCATGTCTTGAATATTTTAGAAATTATTAGCCGTTGTTTGAAACCACCTCACTTGTTACTGCACTACTCCCTCAAAAATTCCTTAACTTTGTAATTGCTGTAATTCGTTCATTTTTTAGTATTAAGGCTTGAAACTTTGCACAGAAACGATGTGTTAACCCAAGGACGTATAAAAGTGAAGCTGGACTGCGAACGGAACAATGGCTATTATCTTCTCTTTTATGCACACTCTCCTGTTGCATTATTTTGTAAAGTAATTTTTTTCGCGGCATAATTATTCGTACCTAATATCAACCAATCAGAATTGTCAATTATTTTATCTCAACCAATTAGATTCGTTAATTTTTGTTTTCATTCATAACAAATTTCTTGGCTTATAGTTTTCAGCTTGGAGGAAAAAAAATAAAATTATGTTGTTCGATCCTGAAACTGCTATAATTTGAAGACGTTTAAGTTTAAGAAACTACCCCTGTAAGAAACCAGGCTTGCTAGTACATGGAGAGAAAAAATGAGAAACTTATAAATTAGGTTACAACGCCAAGAAAAGCAGCTCATATTATAGTAGCAAACACAGTATAGTCAACAGCTTAAAATCGAAGATGCATAGCACAACATACAGTAATGTCCTTTGCACTGTGAAGAATTGTTTTGATATTGATTCTTCACTCTCTTTGCTAATATTGGCACACGATTAATCGTCTTTCGCCTCTCATAACCATGATATCAATCTATAGTATTGTGTCAGAGGTGTGAGTGAGAGATATGGTTTATTGGTGCTGCTATTAATAACTTTTGGATTATTATTTTATTGTTCTGTTTTGTCGGATGAATAGCCATTGTAAATTTATGGAATGCCGAATAAATGTCATTATTATATTATATTATTATTATATTAATTAATATAATAATGACTATAATCATTAATGATAATGATTAATGGCACAACATACAGTAGTCTCTCTCTCTGTTACAGTGCATGAAAAGTTATGTCATCACTCCTTAACAATTTTTATCTTTTATCACACAACCTTCAGTAATCCTTAACACGCCTAGACACTACAGGATATATAAATAAACATAATAACAACAAAGTGGCAAATACAAATCTGGAATATTTCCTTCAACAGACCATATAAATAAAATAGGAGCACAGTCATGTCTATTTTATACTCTCTAGCTGCAAATAAAAACTATGAATGAAGATGTTTATATTAACATAATTTACAGTTTATGGACTGATAATAAGGGTATGATAAAGACTTTTCAGGTCATATAGACTACTAATATAGACACTGAAAGGTCTATCATACGATGGTACGTAATCTCAGAAATCCAAATTTGGTAGAACCACATGAACATGCTTTGTTGTGGTTAAAATGACAGTGAATCTACACTGATATCATAGCAAATGAGGACTACAATTTTCTACATAGCTAGTTACGAACATAACAACAGACCTTTTTCACTCTAATGCACTGAGAACTAAGGTTTCTAAGACATATAAGACCTGTTATATGGCATAAATTCTTTGCTTTTACAGCAAACACAGGTATAAGTAGTAGTTTTTCCGAAAGAAATGATGTATAGGAACCTCTGAAAAAACTGAGAATATCGCCAACTTTTGGAACACTGTCCCGAAGGTTAACGAATGTCCTCTATAATTTCTTGCTAAATGTCTCTCTTAGACCTACCATAACATGTGTAGATATCAGTTTAAGCAAATAAAATCAAATACACAGAGATAAAGATCCATTTTCTTTCACACTATCAACACATAGTCCACATCTAAGTCTCTTCTTGTTTTGACTGCCACATTTACTTATTTATTTATTTCAATTTATTTAGCGTCGATGTATACAAATTAAAATGGATGTGGAAATGCCATCTCTCCCACATCACCCACTTGCATCTGGATGATGGGCGGGAGGGTGCGGTGAGAGTGGATAGCCCATATAGGCTAATTAAAATCGACTAAGATGTGAAACCTGTGAAAGTCCGTCTTGTTTTCACAAATGTGTGATAAAAAACAACCAATCAGAGCATAAAGATCATAATAAAATTGGTTCCCAAGCCACAAATCCATTAATGTTCCCATAATAACAAGAGGAATAGGTGTTAATGAGCTTAAATTACATCCGCATTGATCTGCCATTTGGGGAATTCACCACGAAGTTTCAAATTAGCTAAGAGAAGAATGTGCTTCACAAACAATTACCGACCCAATGAAAAAAGCAATGAACACAATAGCCAATATTCGCCGTTCACAGTCCAGCTTCGCTTTTATACGTCTTTGGTTAACCATACCTTTCTTTCAAGACCGAAATTTTTCTTGTAAAAACGGAGCTTTGGCCGGAAAATTTTCCGGAAAGGATTTCCCTACCCGGAAATCCGGTTTAACATATGATAAAGTGGTTGAAAAGATATAAAATTGATAACTCCATCTTATTACATGGTTTTTACAGTGTTTGGAAGAGTATAGTGATTTTACGAAATTTTTGATGTTTTGATGACGTCATCGGTCACATGATGACATCATTTGAAATAAAGGATGCAAATTTGAGGAATTCAAAGCAAAATAATAGT
>JAUCNQ010118739.1:0-10868 GCA_032352715.1 Bougainvillia muscus
CTTCTGTAGGAATTTTTCAAATATTTACAGAACACATAATTTGAAGAACACGTACAGATGGCTGCTTCCGAAACTGAGAAATTTTTTTATTAACACAAAGTGTTAAAATTTGAAAAGAAGTTAACCTGAGAACATGTTATATATCTTCAGGATTCCAATTGCGGATTTCACAGTCTGTAGTCACCTACTCCAACAACTTGACCACTGAGCCACGTGTTTCAGTGTATCACCTTAATTTAGTATTGACAACAAATTACATTAATGAAACAACTGATATTGCCAAGTACTTACAATAAAAAGGAATATACACTTTTTTATAATAGTTGGGCTCTAATGCTAACTTATTTTAATAGGGGTTTGACTGTGAGAACTAAATATAGACAAATATATATATAGAACTTTTTATGTGATTGAGCATTAAACATGCGTTCTAGTCAAAACAACAAAACATAGAGCAAATTTTTGATAGTTTTACTCTTTAACACCCAGTGTCTAACAAATTGGAGATGCATGATTTAACAATTTTGAAGCATTTTGCTTCATATTGTTAAAGCATGTGTGATCATTTTTGTGAAAATCAGATAAAGCATGTGTGACCATTTTCGTGAAAATCAGGCGTAAAAGGGTTAGCAAATAAATTGATAAAAATGAAACTAACGTGTAAAAACAAATCATTCTTTGCAATAAACTAATATTAAAAAAAACAATTAAATATCCCACTAATACAAAAGGGTGTGAAACTGTGTTTTGTAAAGGTACTGTCCACATAAGTTCGATGAGTTCGATCCTCATAACTTTTAATATTTCTGTTTGCTCCACTATGTTGTTCCTTTAATGTTGTTCCAAGAAAACTATTTTGAATTATGTACATATTTTCTCTTGTCTTGAGAAAAAATTGATTGTTGCTATACATCTCAGCCTCAAGATATTCTTAAATGTGTGTCTTATATTTTCCCCTATCTAATACCTTTTAGAATATCTATTAAAAGTTCCCTTATCATGCTTCTTAAAAAAATTAGATTTGAAGAACTCATGGTATTTTCGTAAAAAAATTGCAAAATTGATATGTCTGATGACGTTATTCCAAAAGTGATGACATCAACAAAAATTTGTTTTGTTCAAAATGTTCCTTTTATGATTTCCTACTAGTGTGCAAAGTTTCATTGCTATCTGACTTATATTTCAGAAGTTATATAGGAGGAGGGGCGGAATCAGTTAAGATTTTAGCTCTACCTTGTGTTGCTCTGACTAGAGATGGATCTGCCATTGGGTATGACTTACTTTTCTACGATTATTTTTTTGTTTTGGTAAGTTTAAAAAGAGAAGTATAGATCTTGTGGTACGAATTAGCTTTACTCCTATTAAGGGTCCGTCTCAAAAATTCGCTTAAATTCGCTTCACAATTCGCTTCATTCCTAGTAATTATCACCTCAGATGAAGTGTTATTGTAAAGCTTACGTGTTACAATAACAACACTTCATCTAAGGTGAAGCGAATTGTGAAGCGAATTTAAGCGAATTTTTGAGACGGTCCCTTACTTTCATTTAGAAGATGTGTCTTTGTGCATATACTTTGTATGCGCAATGGCACTTGATCTGAGATGAAAATGAAACGAGTAGTGAAACGAATTAAAACGAATTTCTAAATTTTCATCCAAATGTTTTGAGTTTTTTTTTTATTCTTATATCATCAGGTTTTCAACAATGGGGAAAAAGAAGAGGCAAAAGAAAGTACCTCAAGCTCAACATAAAACAGTCGGAGAGAAGAAAACTGAACTCAAAGAGGAAGAATTACTGACGGAGAGAGTTGCACAGCTAGATGTTGCTCGCAACGACTCTTCTTTGGCTATCAAAGAAGAAAAACCGCAAGAAAAAGTTCAAACTGTAAGAAAAAGAAGTGAACAAATTGCTGATAAAACAGAGCCAGTGGATGCCCAAGCAAAATCTACGGGAAGTAAAGTAGATAGCTCACCATTAAAAGACTCCTCTTTGGCTATCAAAGAAGAAAAACCGCAAGAAAAAGTTCAAACTGTAAGAAAAAGAAGTGAACAAATTGCTGATAAAACAGAGACAGTGGATGCCCAAGCAAAATCTACGGAAAGTAAAACAGATAGTTCACCATTACCATCTTCACAAGGTTCTAAAGCTAATGATGCTGAAAAGAAAATACTAATTCAGGGTGCTGGAGGGTCCTGTGGTCGTACTGCTAAAAAGTTAGAACCACCTAATTCAGCAAATAGACGTAAACAGGTTGGAACTGTTGGTCGTCAAATTATGGTGCAAGCTAATCATTTTGAAATGAAAATTAACGTTCCAAAAGGTACTGTTTATCATTATGATTTACAATTCAAGTTTCCATGGAAACGTGAAGTACGCAAATCAGATAAACCTTTTTTAATATTGGTGATTGAAAAGTTAAAGGAGAAGTACAAAGATATATTTGGGAATCCGCTTTCTGTCGTTCATGATGGCTTTAAGAATCTTTACACATGCCGTCTACTCAACATGCCTTCAGGTGTATTTGAAGGATCGGTATCTTTAAAAGAAAGTGTTGATTCCGACCGAGAGATTGTGGTGAAAACGCAAGTTAAATATTGTGGTTCAGTTGCCGTTCAAGATGCAGTCAATGAATTTTTACAACGTGGGAAAACTGCAACAAAACCTGCAGATGCTGTGCAAATGCTCAACATTATTCTTGGTATGACCCCTCAATTGCTTTATGTGACATTAGGTCGGAATTATTTTAACCCAGTCCAAGATAAAAGTTGTGTTGTTGATCTTGGTGGTGGAAAATCACTTTGGGTTGGTACATTTCAATCAGTTAGGCTTGGCTGGAAACCGTTTGTTAATATTGATATGGCTAACAAGCCTGCTTACGAAGAACAAATGGTTATGGAATTTGTAGCAAAACTTATTACTCGTCCACAATATCAAGGTCGTGGTGGACCTGGACAACAAACAAGGCCAGGTTCTAATCAGGTAACCGAAATCAGAGATAAGAGAGATTTTCATAAGGTTGATGATGAACTTAAACAACTAAAGGTGAAATATTTACGACCGGATGGACAGAAGAGAGAATACAGAATTAATAAATTGATGGATCCACCTGTTCATTTGAAAATGAAGCTTGATAATGGGAAAATCATCACCATTGATAAATATTTTAAGGATCAATATAAATGCAATCTAAAATATCCAAAATTACCGTGCTTACATGTTGGTGATCCAAAGAAAACCATATATATTCCTATGGAATTTTGTCTACTTAAAAGACAAGTTGCACCACGATCGAAAGTGCTCAACGATAGAGAAGCTGCAGCAATGATAAAGGTAACTGCTGTACCACCAGCAGAACGAAAAAAACGCATCATTCAGAACTTGAAATCTATGAACCAAGGTTTTCAGAGGGACGAATATGCAAAAGCGTTTGGTTTATCGGTTCTTCAAGAAATGGTCTCAATTCCAGGATATGTTTTGCCTCATCCCTCTTTGAAGTACAAAAAACAAGGTAAAGAATGTGAATTCAAACTTGGTCGAGAAGGCGGTAAGTGGAATATGGGTACTCCCAGAGATAGAGAAAAGTATATGTTTATTGGTGCGAAGTCATTGGATCATTGGGGTGTTCTGGATTTAGCACAATTAAATGATAATGAGATATCAGGGTTTATCGATGCACTTTATACGGAAGGCATTAGCAGAGGATTAAACATCGAACATCCCACATACGAGAAGGCAGATGAACGGAAACTTTCCGACGTGGAACAGAAATTCAAGCAGCTCTATAACAACATCAAATTGAACGGACACGATCCTCAGTTAATCATGGTATTTGTACCATATAAAGGCAGAATCCGTTCCAGTATCAAATTTCTGGGTGATTGTCAACTCAAAATTCCTACACAGTTTATTTTAAAAGAAAACGTGATCGGAAGGGCTAGACAAGGACCACCTCCTGGACCAAGTCAACAAACGTTACACAATTTATGTTTAAAAATCAATTCAAAACTTCGAGGTGTGAACCAGGCTTTGTTTAAACGACCTGATTTAATGAACAAACCTGTGATGCTCATGGGAGCTGATGTTACACATCCTGCTCCAGGGGATCTTAAACTAGGTAAGAAACCTTCCATAGCTGCTATTGTTGGCTCAACTGATCCGAATGCATCAAAATATTATTGTGAAGTTCGATTACAATATGAAGGACAAGTTGTTGAAATCATCCAACAAATGGAAGAAGTTACCAAAAGTTTACTAAAAAAATTTCAAAGAGATGCAGGTCAACGACTACCTTTGAGCATTATTTATTACAGAGATGGTGTGAGTGAAGGACAATTTTTAGAAGTGCTTAATTGTGAATTGTCAGCGATCAGACGTGCCTGCTCATCATTTGGCGATAGTTATAAACCCAAAATTACATTTCTTGTTGCCCAGAAACGACATAAGACACGTTTATTTCCAAAAGACTCGAGAAAAGATGGTGTTGGAAAGATGGAGAATGTTCCTCCAGGAACTGTTGTTGATTCGATTATCACACATCCAACTGAGTATGATTTCTTTCTAGCATCTCATGAAGGAATTAAGGTAAGTGAAGAACTAACTAAATCGTTTCATTTTCATCTCAGAAGAAGTGTCATTGTACATACTTAATATGCACAATGACACTTCATCTAATGTTAAATTGAAACGATTTTTCAATTCAGCAAATATGAAGGAGCAACAGAGCACCAATAAACTAGTAATTTTAACCCCCAAAAGCCCCAAAAGCCTGATCTCCAGTGCAAACTACTTATGCTTGGGGGTTGCTTTTGCTGACGTCAGCATTTTGTTGCGTAAGGGTCTTCAAGGGTAAACGTGCGTAAAGATTTTTTAATGGCTAGATGTAACGTCATCAAGTAAGTCACGTGATAATATATACCTAATATGAAATGACTTTGGGCAGGTAGCTCACGTTTGTAAAGGTTGGTCCTTAGTTTGGGTAGGTGGCCTTGACTAATGACCTATAAATTCTTTTCTGCATCTAAAAATTAATTACCCGAAGTTATTATAATTCCCCCTGCCTTTATAGGTTAAAGTAGTATCAGTATTAAAACAACTATTATCTAGCAGTCCTACCAGTACTTACCAACTGAAGCATTTTATAATGGCATCATTATGACGTCATTGAACCGTCATTTCTGGTCTTGTTGACTTTATATGAATCAATAACTATTTTATGCCACAATTAATATTAAAACCGAATTTTCATGAAATGTTTCTTTATGTTTTATACAACTTGAAGGATGATTTTACGCCCTCTCCCCCGCCCTGCAAATTGTACAAGCATAAAAAACCCATCTCGATATAAAAATTTCAAAACCTTAATAAAGAAATCATTTTATTTCAATAGTAAACTAAAAAAAATAAATAAAAAAAATTGGGCGTTAAAAGGGCGTTAGCAACCGTCTCAAAAATTCGCTTTAAACATTCGCTTCATTGATATCAATTTCCATCACAGCAGAAGAGTAATTCTGCATACCTTGTATGTAGAATGGACTTTCCTCTGAAATTAAAATGAAACGATTTGTGAAGCGAATGTTTTAGACGAACTCTTAAACACCAAATTTGTACATATATCCTGTTCTTTCTTTTCTTCTTGTTAGGGTACTACAAAACCTACACATTACCATTTATTATGGGATGATAATAATTTATCACCAAACGAATTACAACTTCTTACTTATCATTTATGTCATTTATATTCACGTTGTGAACGTAGTGTAAGTTATCCAGCACCAACATATTATGCTCATCTAGCAGCTTTTCGTGCAAGAGAACATCATAATGCATTGTTAGAAAAATATGAAGGGAAAGAAATACCAAAAGAAAATATAAGACAAATTGAAAGACCGGAACTTATTAACTTTTTTGTTTGAGAAAAGGTGGAGGAAGTTGAACATATTTTTTTAAATTAGTCAAGACAATCAACCTCGAAAACAGAACCCTTTATTTCTTTTTGCTTATGAAGACGAATTTAAAAGATAAAAGGTGTTGGGTTCGAGGCTGGAAACTGATGAAAATGACTGTATGAAAATAATTTTATCAATCAATCTGAAGAAAGCTGGAGTTTTACTCCAGATTTCTGCAGGTTGCTTGATAAATTCCTTAAATAAAAACATTTATTTTCAAGACAGGCAAATTTAAGTTAACCGTTTTTCTTACTGCTTAGTATATGAAGCCACATGCAGTCTATCACCATATATTAACCCCTTAACGCATTGTGTCCAATGAAATTGACAATCATGCTTTAAATATCCTGCAGCATTTTGCAGTTCATCCCCAGAATTTAACATTTCTTTTTCATTTCAGATGAAGTGTCATTGTGCTTACAAAGTATATATATATAATGCACAGACACTTCTTCAAATTGAATTTCATAGAAATGAAGTCAATTTATAAATATAAATCGTGAAATAGGTGTCTCTTTTTGTGAGAGGTTTTTTTCTGCAAGGTCGAAACTATCCAATGCTAAAAAGATTTGAGTCTATGACAAGACATGACAAAAGAGTCTATGACATGATAAACCTTGCTTACTTATAATGAATATAACTAGACCGACAATCTCTGTCTTCCAACCTAAAAAGATTGCTTATATATCAGAGGCGGATTCAGAACATGCTTTTACTTAGTCACAGCAGTGAAAAAAATGACGAGGTTTTGTCAATGAGAACTGAAACTTTCAATAAAAAACAACACTTTCTTTTACTCTTTTTACTGTCCTTTGAGCAGAAGAGAAAAAGCTTTCCAAATACCTTATCTTTCGCAAAGACTTAACTTTGTTTGACAAAAGTAATTTCGAAAAAAACTTTCTTGAATTTTTGTTTAGAATATTTCGCGGCACAAACCTTTGCGAAAATTGCCCAAATTCGCGAAAATCGTGAATATTTCTGCCCGCAAAACTTTGTGCCCTTAAAGTATGAATGTAAATAGACTAAGAGATAAATGTATAAAGTTATTTCATACAGTACACATCTGCCAATTCGAATGATTCTTCATTCGACCTTTCAACCTTTCAAACTTTGGTTTATTTAAACAAAAAAATTCAACTCCTTTCAGTTAGCCATCCGTTAATTCGAATGCTTCTTAATTTGAATATCCGTTAGTTCAAACAAAATGTTTGGTCCCTGGAATTAGAGCATGTGTACTGTATGCACAAAACATATGACATCCAATCGAACAACATCCAACCTCGTTCCAGAGCCTTTTACTTTTTTTACGTTCTTTGATAGCAAGCTTTCCATCAAAGAACGCAAAAGAGTGAACGGCCCCAGAACGAGGTTGGATACTAGCAGATTTTGCTATTGGCGGAAGCAGCCATCTGTACGTGTTCTTCAAATTATGTGTTCGGTAAATATTTGAAAAATTCCTACAGAAGTGTCCTTGGTGGAGTTCATTTTTAGCATTGTTGCATTGTTGCTCGATTTTTTAGAGATTTGTTACATATTTACCGAACAGATACTTTGAAGAACACCTCTGGAGGGATGCTTCCATTTATTTTTAATTACCCAAAATAAAATATATTATTTATTATTAAAATTTGTACTACTATACGTATTCTTATAAATAACCTTTTTCCCAGCGCCTCTTGACCCTACGTAGGGAATTATGGAGTTTATCATATAATGTAAACGATAATAATAATAATAATACTTTGGCTTTGAACCTTTTGAATTACTATCCTTTTTTTATAGAATTTCTTCAACCTTTTACTAAGCAAGGTTTGCTGCAGTAATTTAGCTGAATGACCAAACTCGATCCCAGTACTTTTTGCCCTGCACAGAAAAGAACGATGGTGCTCATAGACTTTGTGCTTATAAAAGAAAAAGCGTGTAGCCCTAGTCAGAGCACCATGAGGAAGAGATAAAAGTTTTAATTTTTAATAGCTTTCTGTACGATGATTGGTCTTAAGAGACCATCATCATACAGAAAGCTATTAGAATTGATGTCTTTGAGCATGATTTGAATCTCCATTTTATTGCTGTGATTAGGTAGAAGCATGTTCTGAGTCCCGCCTCTGAATGCTCGTAATAACTGCACTCATCTCCTGCTGCAGTTCTAATAGCAGCTTATGGTGATCCATGCCATACCAAAACGCCGTATATTGCGTTTGCTAAAAAGGTCCTGGGTACGAGGTTGACGCCATACTAGCTATCAAAAAATAAACTTGGCATTGCTTAGAGATTCCCTACCATCTATCTAGACTAGTGCCTTAGCTTACTGGCTGGATATCGAAGAGAACAAAGATAGAGTATTTCTTTGCTCTCCCACTTTTTCCACGCATACTAATCGCCTTTTGGTATTTGTTGGTGGTGTACAGTACACATCCGCCAATTCATAGAAATGTGTAAAAATATGTCCAAAATAACCACTTGAACTTCGTTGAACTTGAACTTGAACTTCGTGATCAAAAGAATTTTGTCTCATTTCTTTTTGCCCGCGATTGTCTGAAATTTTCAAAAATCTGAGCAGGAGTTTCCCTAGCCTTGGAAAATTGGAAAATATAAGGCTACACATGATTATCCTACTCCAGTGTCGGATCTAGAAGCTTGAAAATAGTTAGCAAGCGCCTGCGAAGAGGTGTAAAACCATTAAAAATTCAAAGAAATTTTAATAGTTTTACACTTTTTCGCAGGTGTTTGCCTATTCTTGGATCAGACCCTGTATCATCATATGGTTGTATTATACAAGACGAATGCATAAACGACGTTAAAAACAGGAGCGGATCTAGCTTTATTCCTGAGTGAGGCACAACTTTTCCTGGTTCGCAAAAAACTGCCCCCCCCCCCCCACCATGGTTGGGGGCGAAGAATTTTTTTAAATCTAGAACCTCTGAAATAGCCATCACAGCCATTTCTAGGTGCTAAAGTAATGATTTGCAGAAGGAGTTTTCTCGAATTTTCCTAGGTAAATCCCTATTACTGTCATGCAGACGTTGCTAGGCGAAACAATGTAAATTAACATTTTGAGAATAGAAACATTCTTTTTTCTTCTTGAAAAGGAAAAGTAAGATTTTTCTAAACCCAAATGCCCTTAGGTCTTCTAAGGGCATTATGCATTGAAAAAACTTTCAAGGTACTTGAAAAACTATACTTGAAAAAACTTTCAAGGGTAAAATTCTGACACACAAGCAAACCATAAATACAGAGAAAGATCATTTATGTACAAATTTGAAATTTGAACCCTATAAGGTTTAAATATAAGCCAACTGGATCGTACGGTGGCATATTAGTGCCAAGAAATTACTTTCTTCCCTAGGACGTCCTATGAACCCATAGGATGTCCTACGAATTCATAGGACGTCCTATGATTTCATAGGACGTCCTGTGAACTAATAGCACGTCCTATGAACCCATAGGACGTCCTGCGAACTAATAGGACGTCCTATGAACCCATAGGACGTCCTATAAATTCGTAGGACGTCTTATGAATTGGTAGGACGTCCTATGGGTTCATAGGATGTCCTATGGGTTCATAGGACGTCCTATAAAATCATAGGACGTCCTATCAGTTCATAGGACATCCTAGGAAAGAAAGTAATTTCTTGGCACTAATATGCCACCGTAGGATCGTCAACAAAATTCGTATCGAAAATTTTATCAATTTTCATACAGAAGTGTTTTTGTGCATGCTTAAATGGGTTGTATGGTCAAAAATAAAAAACGGTATTTCGATTCGCACATAAAAATAACTCGTAATTCGTAGTTCTTACTCTGGTTCCTCTTTTAAAAGACTTTGTTTATTGGCAAACGCATTCTGCGTTCAACTAAATTTCAGTCTTGTGTAACGGCCATTTTGATTTCTGAGAAATGATTTCATTTGCATATGACATCATAGTTGAGCGCTGAGTTAGCCAATCAACTGCGGCTCTCAGAATATTCACGTGGTGACCGCTTCGCTGAAGCTTCTCCAAGCGAAGTGCAACGAAAGTAGTCTAGCATCGTCTGAATATGACGCTGAACAAGCGTGAAATATAGCCTACCTGATGACCGCTCCGCTGAAGCTTCTTCAAGCGAAGTGCAACGAAAGCGGTCTAGCGTCGTCTGAATATGACGTAGATTTTTTAAAATTCAAACAAGAATGTGAACAAGGAGATTAATGTTTTTGGTGCGCCCTTCAAGAAAAGCCAAAAACAAAATCAAGTAATGTGAGAGAAAAAAAGAAAAGTATGTTGCCAGATTATTTTGTCTGAGTTTCTTTCAAGGATATGTATGATATATCTTTTTTTTGTTTTTGACCCTACAATCCCTTTAATATTACTAACGACATACCGCCACCAATCAACTTAGTCCCCTGGACCACTTTGCATTTAGATCCAAAAATGCAAAGAATACCGGGAACGAAGTTAATATCCTACCAAAAAGTGAAAAATACGTAAGTGTCGAAAACGCAAAGAATTGATAGTTACCTTGAACCATAGATATTCTTGAACTCAGTGACTTAGAAGTAGTGTGAGTTTTTTTTATCTGTAACCTTACTACAGAAGCTATCTCTACAGGTTATTTTAGCCGTCACTAAGCTACGGTGGCCTGGAAGTGCACAAATATTTTTTTAACTATATATATAAATTTGATAATTGTTGCATAAATTTACGATCATTATATAATTTTTCAATGTTTTTTGCATAAATTTACAATCGATGTATTATTTAATAAACATGCGGAAATAAAAATTACACAAATTTTTAACAATGACACAAATTTTTGACAATTACACAAATTTTTAGCAATTGCACAAATTTTTAGTAAGTACACAAATCTTTAGCAAGTACACAAATTTAAACTATGTGCACAAATTTGAAAGAAATGCGGAGCAAAAGGTATTTTCTCTCTGGGA
>JAUCNQ010118750.1:0-10868 GCA_032352715.1 Bougainvillia muscus
TATGCTAAAAATGCACTCCACCATGATCGATTTTTTAGAGATTTGCTGCATATTTACAGAACAGATATTTTGAAGAACACCTCTGGAGGGATGCTTCCGTAACCTCCACTAATCTTTTTCATCCCCTTCAGATTTAGTTGAATTTTGCATTGAATTTTGCATTGAATTTTGCATTGAATTCTGCATTGAATATGTTCCACTAATAATGCTCTAATATTGCAACGTTTAGTGATTACATGACGCTTCCCCTTAAATTATAAAGCAGAAATTGCCCCTTTATGTAAAATAATCTTAAAAATACCTAGTCTTCTTTGGGCTTTTTTAGATAAACATTGCCCTAAACATTCAACTAAACGGACGCCGCCTTCTTATTCTTGAATAGATCCTGCGTTTGTTAATTACTTTGTGTCATAGACTAGTTGGTAGTATACTATTGAACATTCCACTAATTCTTCTTATTCCCTTTAGATTAAGTTGAATTTTGCATTGAAATATATCCCACCATTAATTAAAGATACAGATGTTTCATTGCACCTTAGTAGTACAAATAACATATCTGATGTATCATCATTCAATAATGCAACATCAAGTCAACTTAATCTGCTGGATTATCAAGATGGGGTGTATAAATCTGAAGAATCTTTGATTTCAGATATTAGGTAGGAGAGTTCGTCTCAAGAAATTCGCATTAGTTTGTTTCATAATTCTTTTTATTTTCATCTCAAAAGATATGTAATTGTGCATACAAATTATGCACAAAGACACTTCTTCTGAATCAAAGTTGGTGTGTGAATGAAGCGAATACTGAATTTTAAACCTGAAGAATTATTTGAATATACAGATATTAGGTAAGTTCATCTCAAAAAATTCATTTTAATTCCTTTTACAAATCGCTTCATTTTCATCTCAGAAAGAGGTGTCCTTCCTTATCATACAAAGTTAGTTTGACGCACAAGTGCGCTTCTTCTGAGTGAAAATTGATGTGAATGAGGCGAAAATAGATCTGAAGAATCTTTAATTAGGGATATTAGGTAATAATTATATTTACGTAAAATTTATTGTACAGGGGTTTTTCGCTTTTTAACCATGGTTACAATTCCGACTCAAATCTAATAAAAATGTGGCTTGTATGTGCAGCAGTGTTAAAAACTGTCCTCAAAATTCGCTTCTTAAATTCGCTTCATTCCTGTCATTTTTCATCTCAGATGAAGTGTTATTGTGCATACTTTGTATGCACAATAACACTTCATCTGGGGTGAAAATGAAGCGATTTGTGAAGCGAATTTTTGAGACGGTCTTTGGTGCATACTTATACACTCCTTCTTAATGAAAATTGATACGAATTTGCATATGAATTTTGAAGAAGGTCCCTAGTTTATGGAAAATTTATCTAGGGAAAATATCATTTGTTTTTATGTATAGCCTTTCTTCCTTATGAAGTATGGAGTATCAATTTTCATTCCGAAGAAGTGGTTTATGCATACTTACTTCGTATGCACAAAGTCACTTCTCGTGTGATGAAATCGGTAGCTACGATTTGTGATACGAATTTTGTAGAAGGTCCCTAATGATTGAGACTAAAATATTGCAGTACCGTAAATGCTATATTTAACGCCCGACATTTATTAAGCGCCTGTACCTAATCAGTGCCATAGGTAAAAATTAAAATTGTCCAATAAATAGGGAGCGCTTATTTGAAAACCTGCTTTGAAAAGTGGTGCTTATTTGAAAATCTTCAAAAAAATGTCAGGAAATTTCTGTATATTCCAAGTCTGCACTGATGTTTCCTTGTCATTCAGTTCCAATATGCTGTCTTTTGACTGAAAAAACCATCTTGGTTCAAGCATCAAAAGTAAAACAATTATTAAGCGCGCACTTTTTTATAACCCGGGATAAAATTTGAAAAAGTTGATAAGTGCCTGGGGTGCTAAATATAGCATTTACACTATTTAGTTTAACTACGGATGCCTTTTTCCCCAAAAGTTCAGGATGTTGAAAATAAAGAATCGCATCTTTCTAAATACATTTCAACATAATTAATTTAACTAAAATCGTAACATTTGTATCATAATACACATAAGTATACTCCAACGATTTTCACTTGAGGTTAAAATGAACTCCGTTCTTTATTTTAGTACGACAAATCCAAAAATTCGACTTCCTGAGATTTCACCAATTCTCCCAGAATTTTGGCAGGTATGTTTGTTCTATTTAAATACGTGATGCCAGGACTTTACAAAACAAATTTTTGCCATACAACCTGCAGAAATCTGGAGTAAAACTGCCGGTTGTATGATAAAATTGTTAAAGAACAACACATAACTCTGACCATGATTTTGAAGTATTAGTTAATGTTTAAACATTTCTCATGACAACAACGGTTACTAAGGTTATTACAAGACATGCTTCTAGTTCTCGGTACAGCAGAACATTCTGGTGGCTAACAGGGTTTAAACCACTGTGAATTCTTTAACTTATCCAGTGCTGGAAGCATCCCTCCAGAGGTGTTCTTCAAAATATCTGTACTGTAAATATGCAGCAAATCTCTAAAAAATCGAGCCTGGTGGAGTGTATTTTTAGCATAGTTGCAGGCTTTATGCCTGCAACAATGCTAAAAATGAACTCCACCAAGGACACTTCCGTAGGAATTTTTCAAGTATTTACAGAACACATAATTTGAAGAACACGTACAAATGGCTGCGTCCGCAGTGCCGCAATCCGCTGTGATAACGAATCATTGTTTGACAGAAGTAGCAGAAATCAAACAATTATTCGTAATCATATCTTCGACATGAATGAGTTAATTATAACAGAACATTCGAATTATTCAGCCAGTTGGAATTGAAATTTAACCTTTTAACTTATTTTTTGTAGATCCATGTTCACATTTACCAAGGTAAACATTTAACTGGACAAAGTATAGATCCTGTAGTTGATATTGAAATTGATGATAAAAAAGAATCAACAAATATTCAACGTCAAACCAATGATCCTGTTTGGGATGATACATTTGTTTTTGAATTTACGAAAAGCAAAGAGAGAATGTTAAATACAATATTTTACCTCAAGGTTTATACAGGTTAGTTAATCAGGGGCCTAATCCAGATCAGCGTGCGATCAGTCGAAAAAAGGAAATAATATGTAAAAGAGACTTTAAGAATACATAATTTTCTTTGAAAACTAGTTATTTTTAGGGCTCTTTTTCACAAAAACAGGTATTTTTTATTAAGATCCGAGATCCAACTGTCGGACACTCAAAGAGCCTGATTGTAATGTTTAATTAGAATCTGACCATCCCAATTTTTATGCAATAATCAAAGGGTTTTTATAATTATAACCAGGTTGACGTCATAAAACTTCAACGTACAGAAGGTTTTATTGTTGTTATCGACCCTTCCACAGGTAATATGAATGTTGTGGACGGTTCCCGAACACTGCTGAACTGCTTTTCATTGTTCCAAAGTTTAATTAATTTAAAGGCTATTATTCTCGAAACTTATTTTAAGAATGTTAAACCAAGGAAGTTTGTTAAACTAAGTGTTCAATTAGCTTATATCGAAGCATACTCTTATTTGTTCCTAGAAGATAAAGTTTTTTGTGCATACAAAAAAAAAATTGTATAATTATATTAGTTCTTAATAATAAGAAGTGTAATTTTCACCTCAGATGAAGTGTTATTGTGCATACAAAGTATGCACAATAACACTTCATCTGGGATGAAAATTGACAGGAATGAAGCGGATGTTTGAGACGCTACCTAATAATCTACAATTACCATTTAAAGAATTTACCATTTAAAAATGTAATTATCCTTTTAAATCATTATTTTTCATATAATAATAGGTCGAAATGTTGCAACAAAAGGTAATCTTATTGGTCATTCCGAATTTGATTTGTGGACAATTTATAATGAACCTTTACATCGATCTGTTTTAAAATGGGTTGTATTACAAGAAAATGAAAGTAGTCAAATTCAAGGTTATATTTTAATAACTATTAGTGTTATCAGTCAAGGAAATGAATTATATCTTGAAGCTATGACACCACCTATTCTTGATGCTACGAACGAGCATATGGATTTGTTACTTCCAAAAAATTCACATGCTCCGAGAGAAATTTATAAATATGATGTGACAATATTTAAAGCTGAATCGATATCCGCACCTACTACATCTGCATTCGGTAGTGTTAAGAAAGCACTTGGTGGAAAACATGTAGAACTTGCAGATACCTATGTTCAAGTAAGTTTATATTGAAAAAATCTCATCCTAAACGAAGTTTTGTCCATACGCCTCTCCTGGTCCCAATTGTACTAAACTGGATTAAATATGGATTAGCTTAATCTGCTATTAAATCTTACTTTATCCAATCAGAATTGATTAGAAATCAATTCTGATGGGTTTAAGTCAGTTTAATACTGGATTAAGCTAATCAGAGTTTAATCAGCGTTCGAACAACTGGCCCCTGGTGTCGAAAAAAGTGACAATTTATGGAACCTCGTATCATAATCACAGCATAAAACTTCGGATAATCAGTTTCATATTGTGAAATAATCGTAGGTAATTTTATATTCCGATTTTCCTAGTCAACCAAAAGATATTAAAATTGTATTCAGAAATGTATCAACAAAGGTTCTTTCTGCATAAAAATTGATACGATTTCCCATATGAATTTTGGGGGTGGTTTTTAACAGTCACGCTTTCTGATACAACTTTATTGTACGTCTATTTAAATATATCTTTAGGTTAACTTTGGAACCCAAACTTTGCGCACTAAAGTTATTAAAGGAACATCTAACCCAATATTTAACGAAACTCTTACCTTCAAAGATTTCTACCCATCAATGTTTCAACATTTAAAAGTTCAACTTCGAGATAAAGATGCAAGTAGTGATGAATGCTTAGCAACACATTTTATAAATACTAATGATATTACGTATGCTCAGTATGATGGAGATGATGATAAAAGTTCAAATGCATCATTCACTGATGGAGAATATGATACGGGTAAAGAAGTTGAGGATATTAAGGCACCGTCTACAAAATTCGAATCGCAAGTCATGCCAATTTCATCAATCCTTCTGAATGAATTTCCATACGAATTTTGTGGAAGGTTTTTTTTCAGCAAATCCTTCTATTATTCTTATTATTTTCACCTTATAGGAGACTTCTCCTTAAGACACGTTTACATGGAAAATCGTTGCGGGTGAAATGAACTGTGATGGCTTCTGTGATTAGTTAAATTTTTCCGACGGAAAAATTTAACCAATCACAGAAGCCATGACAGTTCATTTCGCCTATAGAAAGTCTTCATGTAAACGTGTCCTTAGAGTAAAGTGAAATGATTTATAAATCATATTTTAGAGACAATACATAGATATTTCCGTCTGTAAACTTTCAAAAACAGATTTTGGATAATACCTCTAAAAATGCATTAATCTATTCGATATTGTTATTCGATAAGCAACAATGTGGTTTGTCGTAAGTTTCGTTCTCCCAAATTGTCAGGTATTTCTATCAGATTGTCGATCAAATTCTAGATTATTAGTTATCATGCCAAATCAGTTTTCTTCAAAGTCGCCTTGCAAGGCTCAGTATAGCCTTTTAACATTTCCACTAGTTGAAAAAGATGTTGATTAGGGCTTGGTTGTCAATACTTTCTGCCAAGGATTGTAAACGGTGATCATTAGGTTGTTAATGTTGTACTTTAATATGATATTAATGTCATGCGCCAGGCTGTTGGTTCACTCTAATACAATAGTTAGAGATAGGTTCACTGTGATTTGAAATCAGAAAATTAAGGCTTTTAAGTGCTTTCAAAGGTCTTGTTTCAACATTTGGTCATAGTTATGTTATTTTTACAGGTCTCGTCCCAACGTTTGGTCCTAGTTGGATTTATTTTTATGGTTCTACACGTGATTTTGAAAAATGGGCATATATGAATGAAGGTTATGCTGAAGGGGATTCATTCCGTGGTAAACTACTCGTTTCGATAAATTGTTCAAGTGTAAATACAGTCGATAGTGTCCGAGAGGTTAAAAATATACAAAACTGTTCTGACCCTTATTTGGGCCCACAAGAAACATTTTTCTTGTATGCTACAATTTATGATGCAACAATGATTGACAGAAGTCAAACAGAAAAACAAATTTTGTTTGAGGTAACCATAGGAGCATGTGGGCATGAATCTGCAGACCATGGACTACAAAAGGTCACTTCAACTAACAGCGCATCAAATACTCCTAAATCTCAAGGTAGACAGAAGCTCGCCACAACAGACAGTGCATCAAATAAGTCTCAACGTAGAAGTTCATTAGGATCAACGGAGAGTCTATTACAAACTTCACTTAAGAACGAGAGAAAACAACACTTTTCAGTATCTCAGTTGGATGCACTGGCACAATGTGGTCCATATCAAAGTCAAATATTACCGTGTAGAAGATTTTGTCATATTGATTTCGGACCTGATAAACCATGCATGTATCTACAGTTTCGTCAAGAAAACGTATCTTTTCGTGCACATCATTTAAACATGCTAAGAAAAAGTATTTTTATACTGGAAGATAATTTGTTAGATATTACGGCACATTGGAAGTATACAAATGATGCTGAAAGTAAGAAAATGAATCGTTTGCATGAAATAATGAATATATTTAGTTTGAATTGTGATGATTATTTGAAACAGGTAGAGATATGGGAAGAGAATTGCAAGTATGCAGTAACAACGCTGGATAGGAATATAATTGGTTATCAGGTTGAAATTATTGTAAGTTGTGCTATCAATGGTTTGTTTTATTCTATTTTTTCTTCTCTTTTCAATCATAAATCGAGTTGTCTCCACAATGCATTTCTCGATTTGTCCTTGCTTTGTCTAATTTAATTTAGGATTCATCTCAAAAATTCGCTTAAATTCGCTTAAATTCGCTTCACAATTCGTTTCATTTTCACCTTAGATGAAGTGTTATTGTGCATACAAAGTATGCACAATAACACTTCATCTCAGATGAAAATTAATAGGAATTAAGCAAATTGTGAAGCGAATTTAAGCGAATTTTTGAGACAAACCCTTAAGTTGAACAACATAATGATGTCTTCCCATGATCTTAGCAACCGTCCACAAAACTCGCTTTATAACTTCGTTTTATTCTTATACCAAATTTCATTCAGAAGAGTGTCTTTGTGTATATATTTCGTATGATTTACGGCAGTTTGGTTAGCACTTGGCTCTACAGCCAGTAGGGTGAAGTTGGTGTGAGTTTTATCCTCACTACTTCTAATATAACACGCAACCATTCTCTGTGTGAATGTCAGAAGATTCGTGCTTCGTAGAACATTACAGTTGAACGAGTTTGCTTCCTAACTCTGACATGTAAAATGACAAACCAAGCAATAATCCTTTTTTGCACAGTGTCCACAAATGGTCACACTCACTAACACAATCCTGCAGTAAAAACTGCAGGCTTGTGTTAGTGAGTGTGCCCATTTGTGGACACTGCAAAAAAGGGTTAACGACACTTCACCTGAAATAAAAATTATTAGGTTGATGAAACCAATTGAAGTGATTTTTCGCTGAAACAAAACTTTTATTCTAATAGAAATCTTTGAAGAAGAAGATAAAGAAGATCTTTCGTGAAGTAGAAGATGGGAATAAAGAAGATTTTGTTCTTCTGTTACAAGAATGTAAACTTATTCAGAAAAAGATTAGATCATTATTGACCAATCCTTATCATGCGTTTCCTGATATTATTATTTGGATGATATGTGGAGGAGTTCGCATTGCATATGCACGAGTCTCTACCGCAGAAGTTCTTTATTCAAAAGTTGATTTACTGTGTGGTGAAAAATGTGGTATATTGCAAACAGTATTTTTACGATCACCTTGTTATCGAAGTACAGATCGTTATCAATCGTTGATACAAGCAAAATTACAAGTACGTTTCTGGTTTGGCTTGGAAAAAGACAAATCAAACTTTTTAATAAATGCACCAAAAGGGTACACACTTCCTGTAGAATATATAAAGTTTCCAACCTACTTAAAATATGATACAGTCCAAAAGTATATCTTGCGAGTTCATATGTATCAAGGACGTACCGTGCTTGGTTCGGATGTTTCCGGTTTATCCGATCCATTTGCACGTATTTTATTTGGTCATAGTGTAGAAGAAACCAGGATAATATCACAAACACGAACAGCTGTATGGAATCAAATGATAAAATTTAAAGGAGTAGCTTTATATGGAAACCAGGATGATGTTATTTCGAACCCTCCAGTTGTTGTTGTTGATATTTTTGATAAAGATGAGCATAATACTGAAGAGTTTCTTGGACGTTGTACAGCAACACCTAATTTAGTAAAGTCTGGTTTCTATATGCCACCAAAATTAGAATGGTTACCTATTATGATTGGAAATGATCATGTTGGTGAAGTTTTAGCAGCTTTTGAACTTTTTCCGGTGGGTAAATTATTTTTTTATTTCATACGAGCAGAGGTAGATTCGTTATCTCCTTTAATCTAGTCAAGGCAATGAAAGGGAGAGCGAAAGTCATTAACTTTTAATAGTAAAACAAGTGATCATAAGCCTTTTAAAGGCTAATGATCATTTGTTAACTATCAATAAGTAATTAGTTTAAGTATCTGTATCTGTCACTATACTTCCTGGGACCATCTTTTTCTGTCAATGAATTTAATTATTGTTTCCAGGAGTGGCCACGAAGGTGGTCCGAACAGTTTTTGAAGCTCCAATTTACATCTTATGAAAACAACATTCTGTTAGACAGTCCCCTTAACACCAATTCGGCACGTATTTTCTGATCGTGTCTTGCTGAGAAAATTTATTCACAATTTTATAGTCTTTGGAATGACTTGATTAGATTTGAAGCCACAATCTCACTCATCATTTTCACCTTAGATGAAGTGTTATTGTAACACGGAAGTGTTACAATAACACTTCATCTGAGGTGAAAATTATTAGGAATGAAGCGAATTGTGAAGAGAATTTAAGCGAATTTTTGAGACGGTCCCTTAGGCCACCAAGAGTAAATGGTGGATTTTATTCTAAAAGTAGTGTTATTTTCTGATGATTTTTATTTGTTTATAGTCATCAGCTAAAAATCTTCCTTTGGATCCACCAATCAAAATGCGAGATGGGCAATCATATTATCAGATACCTGATGATATAAAACCAAGAATGGAACAGTATCGTGTTGAGGTATATGTATAATGACATCGTATATAAATTACCAATTATTATCCAATCGTAAGAGCACAAAATCTTTATATCGCAGATCGTACAATTTTCATCCGATACGTAGTGTCTTATAACAATTTTAAATTTTGTATGTGTTTCGTAAGAAGTCGTTAAGTGAGCGAAGACTTACAAAAAAAGGAATTAATCACAGGTGGATAATGCTCGAATGTGGTTGGTGTAACCTTAGTCAGAGTATTGTTTGATGAAATGTATAAGTATAACTTAGGCTAAAAGTTATTATCCGACAGAAGAAAAAAAATGAGTTTGAGTCTTTCATTATCCTGCTTTTTTCACTACCTAAAAAATCATGTTTTTCAATAGCACAACCTTTCATCATAAAACATGAAACAACCTCAAGTTATCTTAGGGACCGTCTAAAAAATTCGCTTAAATTCGCTTCAAAATTTGCTTCATTCCTAATAATTTTCACCTCAGATGAAGTGTTATTGTAACACTTACGTGTTACAATAACACTTCATCTAAGGTGAAAATGAAGCGAATTGTGAAGCGAATTTTTGACACGGTCCCTTACGATGATTTGATTATTCTCTAAATTCTTCTTATGAATATCACCATATTTTTACCATATTAGGTATTGTTATGGGGTGTACGTGAAATGAAAAGATTCAATGCATTAAAAGTAATGCATCCTCAAATTATTGCTGATATTAATTATGATATTCGATTGTTATCTGATGGTAAAAAACATAAAAGATTTCGTTCAAAAATATGTACCAATGCATTAACAAATCCGAATTTTCATGATGCTTTACATATTTTTGATGTGGTAAGTTTTAAACAATAACCAACGGTAAGAAACTATTAAAAGATGAAAATCCGGATCTTTTAAGGGTCCGACAATCGGTACTACCCCTTAAATAATGGAAAAAAGAAATTAACCTTTTTCTTGTAAAATAGTCGTTTCTTTAGAAAACTAGGTATTTCGAGATTTTCTCTAAAAATTAAATAATCAATATATAACACTGCACAAAATCCAGCTGTATCCGGACCTTTATATAGTCCGTCTACTCCCGTATTCAGTCCGTACACGTCATTATTACGACAGAATGCTCGTGTTCTGTCGTAATACGGACGAATACGGGCTCAAAATAAGTCCGGATACATTTGGATTTTGTGCAGTGTAATCGGAATCAGATTATCCCGATTTGTAGTTTTAACAGCTGACTTGTATGATTAAAAGTAACCGGTACTATACCAACTTCTTCTCGCTTCCCAAAATAATGCAAATTGTACGATTTTCATCACAGAAGAAGCGTCTTCGAGCATGCTAAGTATGCGCAAATATACTCCTTCTGTATATGAGTTGATACGATCTTCTATATGGATTTTGTGGACGATGCCTAACATATCATATTCAATAACCAGCAAATAGCCATCTTAAAACACCATATAATCTAAGTTTGGTTAGAGTTTTCAGATGGAAAACTACACTGCATGAAAATGAATTTTATCCTTTAACGATTTTATCAAGAAGAACTTTGGAGTTGTCGGAAGGAACCATCTGTACGTGTTCTTCAAATTAAGTGTTCTGTAAATATTTGAAAAATTCCTATAGAAGTGTCCTTGGTGGAGTTCATTTTTAGCATTGTTGCAGGCATAA
>JAUCNQ010118761.1:0-10868 GCA_032352715.1 Bougainvillia muscus
GTTCTTCATAACATCATCTAAATTTTGCTTTTACTTCCTAACGGCTGCCTACTGTTTTTAATGTCTACATCATGTTTAATCATAGTAGTACAAGCTTGAATCAATATAGAACAAAATGATGACTCCATGTGAAAGAAAATCATATTTCCTTCAGGTAAACATAGATAATGTGTAGAGAAAAGTGTAAAACTAAGGAACCACCCACAAAGTTCGCATCGTAATAAGAACCATTTTCATCACAGAAGAAATGTTTTTGTGCATACTTTGTATGCACAAAAACACTTTTTCTGTATGAAAATTGATACCAATTTGCATACGAATTTTGTAGATGGTCTCTAAGTAAGGGTCTGATCAAGAATGTGTTGGTAGAGGCCTGTTGGGTAGCGGCGGATCAGATGTAAAAGTGCAATTTTTTCTATATAGTGCCCTAAAAATATTTTTCATAAAAGGGGCACTTCCTTCATCATACTTCAAGGAGCAGGGTCCGATTAGCAGATCCTTTAAGAGGCCTGATATTAGTAGATGTGTCTTTGTGCATTCTAAGTACACAAAGACACTTCTTCTGTTTATGAAAATTTATGCGAATGTTTCCTAAGCGTTACTTAAAACTCTTTCATATGCTTATTTTAATTTTTAACTGATTAAGGTGTCTCTTAACGTTTTTTTCATTAGGCATATTTCTTAAGCAGAACTTATTTTCATCCAATTAAATCAATGTCCTTTTGCGAGACTAATTAATTTTAGAAGTAGAAAATAACTTTTAACCCTTTAATAACTCAGGTCTTACTATTAAACGGTCATACACACTTAAACAATCCTGAAGCAAACTGCTTTAGGATTGTTGAAGCTTATGTGATCGTTTCGTTAGGAACCGTCTCAAAAATTCGCTTAAATTCGCTTAAATTCGTTTCACAATTCGCTTCATTTTCACCTTAGATGAAGTGTTATTGTAACACGTAAGTGTTACAATAACCCTCATCTGAGGTGAAAATTATTAGGAATGAAGCGAATTTTTGAGACGGTCCCTTACCACCAGACATTATGGGTTAATTTGGGAAAATTGGCTTGAGGTTATTTCAGGTGAAAGATACTGTTATCAACTCAGAGCTTTTAATATTACACGACAAAGAAGAGAAAGCACAATGGTTTACTAATGAAGAGTTTACAGTAATTTACTTCCTTTTTCTCTTTTTTTTTACACTAATAATAGGGGATTGATCTAAAAGCGTGGGGTAGCATCCGATCAGTTGAAAAGGACAATTGCTAAAAAAACCCTATAAATAACTGTTAAAAAACCCTATAAATAGGGTATTTTTTGTTATTTTTAGGGCTATATTTTGCATAATTCGCAACCTCAAAATAGAAAAGACTTAAGTCCAATTCTGGGAAATTGAGATTTTTGGATTTTTGGATCTTCGGTATTTTCTGCAACTTTTATGTCCATAACTTCCCAGATTATTATGCTATTTTTTGAGATGAAAAATGGAGATTTTAAATTTAGTAAGATATTATCCATTTAAGAGACTTATTTCCACGTCACGGTGGACTGAAGTCTTTTTTGCAATTCCATGTTTTTGTGGACTTAAGTCTTTTTTTGTTTAAAAACTCCGGAAGAAAAGCATTGACGGTTTGATTTTAGAACAGACTTAAGTCCTCAAATATCTATCTAGCCCCATACTTTCCCTCACATAAATAAATAATGTCAAAACCATAATTTCTAATAGGAAGTAACCTAATTGTG
Source organism: Bougainvillia muscus (assembly GCA_032352715.1). Classification (NCBI taxonomy): domain Eukaryota; kingdom Metazoa; phylum Cnidaria; class Hydrozoa; order Anthoathecata; family Bougainvilliidae; genus Bougainvillia; species Bougainvillia muscus. The sequence goes on from JAUCNQ010118761.1 coordinate 1,742, forward strand.
ATATCTAGACCAAATATTAGGGTATACACCAGGTCATTTGTGAGATATAATTTGCTTCACTAAATCGCATTTTTCTCAAAATAGCAAAAATGGACTTAAGTCTTTTCTATTTTGAGGTAGCGAATTCAGGTTTTACCATTATGTTTTTGTTTATATAGTTATACGAATTTTCATACGAACTTTGTGGACGGCCCCTTAAAAACGATATTTATTCAATTCTGATTGGTTAAGACCTGGATATTTAATCAATGAAGCAATGGTTCGAATTATGCAGAAAAATTTAAGTTAAAAGATCAATATACAAAGGGTTAAAGGGGTAAAATTTGTCAAAAGCAAAAATTGTCAATTCATAAGGAATTATCAATAACTTGAAATCGTATTAACATTCTGGTAATTTAATGGTTCTTAGGGACCATCTCAAAAATTCGCTAAAATTGACTTAAATTCGCTTCACTATTCATTTTCACCTTAAATGAAGTGTTATTGTGCATACAAAGTATGCATAATAACACTTCATCTGAGATGAAAATTAATAGGAATAAAGCGAATTTAAGCGAATTTTTGAGACGAACCCTTAGTATAATGATCTTATTAAAATGGCACACTGTGTTCGATGTGTGCGATGCGATGCGCGTGACCATTGAAAACGAAAAACAACGCTTTGTTTGTTAACTGCATGGAAAGTTATGCCGTCCTTTAACGACTTAATCAAACAAACTGCTTAAATATGGAGTCTTACTCCTGATTTCTGCTAGTTGTATGACGTTAAACATTTTATGCAATGCTTGCTTAGCTCAGCTGTACTGTACTAATCTTTTTTTAGTGAGTGCTTTTTAGTCATTGTGTTTTTGAGTTGAGATTTAGTTGTTTTTTTATTGTAGATAACTCTCCGAAAACTGTGCACACTACTAAAAAACAGGATTGAATTCAGATCTAAAGAAAAAGATGATGATCTTGAACTCTATGATGGTAAGGAACTGTTCACGTATGAGAAGTCGTATCGATTTCCATTGGGACGAAGTTTCTTTGCAAGAAATCCTTAAATTGTTTCGCCTAATCTTTAACTAAAGTTAGAAACCGTCTCAAAAATTCATTTTACAAATTCGCTTCATTTCTTATCAATTTGCAATCAGAAGAAGTGCACAATCACACTCATCTGAGATAAAGATAAAACGATTTGCGAAATGAATTAAAGCGAATTTAAACAGACGTGCCACCTTTCCGGATATTTACAGAATTCCGGAAATTTTGAGCTCGTATCTTGCATATTCAGTATTTTACTCATATATTTGATTGTTATACATTCCTGGAGGGCTTCAGGTGATACTAAACTTATAAAACATTGGGTAAAGTGCTAATTCCGGATTTTTTTGAAATTACGAATGACACGTCTGTTTAACACTTAAGTTTTACATAAAAGGATGAAATAGTTTTAGATTAGTTGTAAACCTATGTATACATTTGTGTCTTATTAGAGAGATATGTATACGATAGGGCAAAATAATCCTACGTATGAATTTTGTGGACGGTTCCTAAAACAATCATGAAGAAGCAAAACTGTTGCAAACGGTTTTCACCACTGTCGATGGCTTGCTTTATTAAATATGGGTAATTTGAAGGAATAATACTGAGATCAAAATAGACTCAAAACTGTACTGTAAACTGTGCGATTTGTGATACGAAATTTGCGCGATACGTTCTGTAAGGGTTCGTCTCAAAAATTCGCTTAAATTCGCTTCACAATTCCCTTCATTTTCACCTTAGATGACGTGTTATTGTGCATACAAAGTATTATGCACAATAATACTTCATCTGAGATGAAAATTAATAGGAATAAAGCGAATTTAAGCGAATGTTTTAGACGGTTCCTAACATAAACCAATGCTGTAAAAAAGTAGAGGAAACTTAATTTTGTTATTCCAATTTGAAACGAACACAGAATTTATTAGGGACCGTCCCCAATATTCATATCCCAAAATGTGCCATTCTCATCGCAGAAGAAGAGTCTATGCACATACTAAGTATGCACAATGACACTCCTACTGAAAGAAAGTTGATTTTTGTGAACTGTGCCTTGTCTATTGATTCATTTTAGGTAAGTGCGTTAAGTTGTGTTTAATAAATATGTTTCATTCGTGCTATTTTCAACTAAGTGTCTCTGTATATAACTTTTCGGCACTAAGGCACTTTGACTGAGATTCACTTTACCTTACTTTACAATTTTGTTTTAGGTGAGAGTTTTATAATCGCTTGTAAATTTATCAAGTCAAAATCGAAAGATATTCTTTTACTGTCCAAGCGTCAAGTAAGAAATAGTTGTGGAACGTAGTTTTTAACCAATACGTTACCAAGGTCGTAATTATGTTCCTTTAAAGGGTTCGTCTTGCAATTTCGCTTTAATTCGTTCTACAAATCGTTTCAATTCCATCTCAGATGAAGTGTCATTGTGTATACTAAGTATGCACAAAGACACCTTGTTTTAAATGAAAATTAATCTTAATGAAACCAATTTATTAAGAGTTTTTGAGAGGTGATTTCTTAAAAGAATAAGGTGCCATTCACAAAATTTCAGGAAAAGATAAAACAATAAAGTATGTAACTGTGGTAATGAGTATATTCCCTTGCAGACTGAAGATTCCCTGTGAGACATCAACAGTACCCTATCATATGTTGCAAAGTAACGTTTTGTCATACAAAATTGTTTTTACTTTTCTTCTCAAGATCAAAGTAACTTTATTTAAACACTTATGTACAAGGACATTTAAGTTGAAATCTTAAAATAACATAGTACGTAATATAGACTCAAACGAATCAGTAAGTTACTCGATAGATATGATATATCAGTCTTAAATCTGTTTAGGAACATGCTACAAACGTCGTATCGTATGACATACCATTTTCATCACATAAGAAGTGTCTTAGTGCATACAAAGACTCTCCTACTGAATGAAAATTGATACGAATTCGCATACGACTTTTTCCCAACTTAGTGAACGATGCATAAAAATATCCATTTCTTTGGATGCATTTTAATCATTTACTCTTTTTCTGAAAAAGAAGTGACACATTATAGACAACAAAATGCTCCTTTTATTCTCTACCTAACTGCGTTGTGCACTATTTTTAGCTGATGCTGGATAATTTCATTTCATCATCAGACAATGATAAAGGTAAGGTACCGTATCAAAAGTTTGTATGTAAACTCGTATCAATTTTCATTTCATTTTGATGAAAATGATACGATTTTCGATACTAAGGACTCGTTTACATGGAAAATCGTTACGGGCGAAATGAACTGTCATGGCTTCTGTGATTGGTTAAATTTTTCCAACGGAAAAATTTAACCAATCACAGAAACCATGACAGTTCATTTCGCCTATAGAAAGTCTTCATGTAAACGCGTCCATAGTTAATTTTGATGAAAGTGATACGATTTACGATACGAATCTTGTAGACGGAACCTGAGGAGCTGTATCAAATATTTATGAAGTGCTTCGCTAAGGGACAAATACAAAGGTTAACGCACCCACCACAACCAGACTGTTCCATGTGTTTCCATCGTACTAAAAGAAACGACCTGAGCGTTCCAAATAGCTACCATTTTAAATATGAAAATCATTGCATAAATTATGTTTACTTCTTAAGTCTAGCGCAATTTTTTGTTTACATATCATTCAACATGGCTTCTCGACAAGTAAAGCAAAACACTTTCGTTTACATCCAAAATTTATTTGAAATTCAGATGAAAAACAAATGGTAAGAAGTCACGAACAGGATGACGAAATTGAAATTTTGATTCAGCCATTGTTAGATGTCATTTCTCAAAAAGAAGAAGGTATTCGAGTTCGGAGTTTTTGCCCTGAATACATTTCAAGATTTTCAGACCGTGTTTTCAAGTCTCACTTCACACTTAGTCGCCAATCAGTTGAAAAACATTCCAATGTTGTAGCTAATTCTTCAACTTACAGAAATCAGAGCAACAAAGGGCGTCCAAAAATACCAATAAGTGAACAATTAATGTAATCGTTTGTGAAATCATCGCTTTCATAAGAAGACATAATGACATAATCTTTTAGTACCGACTGATAAGATTTCGCTTTCGATTTTGACTATTTTGATTATTTCCCCGCTGTTTGTCTGTATCGCATAATTAGAGACTATTTTACATAACAACGCTAATTATCCAAACTATTCACATTCATAATGGTGGTTATGTGCGTGTTGAGCGTGTGTGTGTGCAAAAAGAAATGGCTTGGTTGAAATTACAAGGAAGACACTGTAAAATCTAAAATGTCAGTTTGTTCTGTGCGTAAAACAAACAGAACGAACTAGCTTTTTTGCTTGAACGTTCTGGAAGGTTTTTTTTCAATCGGAATACTGAGTGAAACGCACAGAACGACCTGGACGTTTTTTTGTGCATAAAGAAATAGACCCTAAGTATGCACACAGAATTTTGTGGAAAGATCTTAATCTTAAGTACATAAGACATTTCCCATTAGGTAAACATAACACGAATTTTGAAACATGAATATGTAACTGTGTCTAAGTGATAGAATACTAATTTTGTCATTTAAAATCAAAGCAAAACGTTGTTAGTCGCCACTCACGGCTTTAAAATTTTGTTTTAAAAAGGTGTTATTAATTTTATTGCAAATTTTTGCCAATCCATATTTCAGTAATGAATTGTGCCAGAAATTTCTTCTTAAGTTTATTTCATTTCTATGAATTCTTATTCAGAAGAAGTGTCTTTGTACGCTTCATTCCTGTCAATTTTCATCTCAGATGAAGTGTTCTTGTGCATACTTTGTATGCACAATAACACTTCATCTGAGATGAAAATAAAATGATTTGTGAAATAAGTCAAAGGAATTTTTGAGACGGGAGTAACAACATGGTAACCATTTGATAATCTTAATAGAGTTTTTTTGAATCCTTTTGTGTATTAAATTATAATTTTCACAATGTAATGTTATTCTTCACATATTAACCCAGGCTTACCTAATTTCTTTTAGATGGACTTTACAAAAGTTTTCGCCTATTCCCTGAAAAATTGAAGATATTTGTTGCAAAGAAAGAACAGGCTGATGATTTTCATAATGTGACAATTGTACGTTTGAATATGTGATATGAGACATATACCTTGCCCAGAGAAATTAATAGTTACCTTATAAAGAGCATACGTTACGTCAAACTGCTCAACTCGCTTGTCTGAAAGACGATATGGGTCTTAACTCTATCCGACCACTGTTGGGTTGAGTTGAAATTGGGGTTTGTCGTGCTATATGCTCTTTGTAAAGCTAAATCGCTTGAATACCTACAACAGTATATTGTGTAGTGTGGATCACTGTAGTTAGTAGTTAGGGACCGTTTCAAAAACTCGCTTAAATTCGCTTCACAATTCGTTTCATTCCTAATAATTTTCACCTTAGATGAAGTGTTATTGTAACACTTACATGTTACAATAACACTTCATCTAAGGTGAAAATGAAACGAATTTAAGCGAATATCAGTTCAGTTCAATGTGTAGTGTGGATCACTGTAGTTAGTAGTTAGTACACAAAATTTGTATACAAATCGTACAATTTTCATTACTAGAGAAGTGTCTATTCTCTAAGGGACCGTCTCAAAAATTCGTTTAAATTCGCTTACATTCGCCTAACAATTCGTTTCATTTTCACCTTAGATGAAGTGTTATTGTAACACGTATGTGTTACAATAACACTTCATCTGAGGTGAAAATTATTAGGAATGAAGCGAATTGTGCAGCGAATTTAAGAGAATTTTTGAGACGGACTCTAAGCACACTCCTTCTGGATGAAAACTGTTACGGAAATCCATACGAATTTTGTGTACAGCCCCTTAAAATTTATGTGAACAACTCAAGCAAATAAAAGTTTTATCTTAGGAGCCTATCTGGCAAACAAACCATATACTTAATCAGTACTTCTGAGCCCAGTTGGTTCTGAGGCGGATTTAACTTGATTAGCTTAATCCAGTATTAAATCTGACTTTAACTATTCAGAATTGGTTTCTAAAGAATTCTCGTTGGTTAAATCAAGATTTAATCCCCTATTAAGCTAATTCATATTTAATATACACGTTTAAACAACTAGAACTAGGGATCAAGTTATGGGATTCTTATATCAATATTGGATATTTCCCCATTTCGATTTAAGGAAGAGCAGCTGGTTGCTGTATCCTAGGAAGACTTAGATTAGGGCCTAAAAAGTACTCCTTCTTGAGCGTGACCTATTTTAGTATGAGAAAATTAATGTTATCATAATGGATTCATATAGCATAAAGGTTGGGTGGCGGAAATGTGTTTTTTTTAAAACGAAACCTTACCTAGATAAAGTCTGGTTTATGTTACTTGAGAAGATTCAAAATTTAAGAAGCCTTAAAGGAAAAACTGGTATTAAAACCTTCTTTAACTAAATGAATGGATAAGTAATAAATTCTGATTAGTCAAAGTCGTATTTCATACTGGATTAGGGACTGTTCTCAAAATTTGTATCGCTAATCATACCATTTTTATCTCGGAGGAAGTGCCTTTGTGCTGCATAATAAGTATGCACAAAGACACTTCTACTGAATGAAAATTGATACGAATTACCTTACGAATGTTATGTATGGTTCCTTCAGCTAACAATATAATTCACTTTCGAACAACTGCACACAGTATTGTTCTTTTTTAGAGTCATATGAGTATGGAGTCATCATCTAGTGATTATTTCCAACAAATCAAACATATTACTCACTCAGGAAAGAAAAAGAAAGATACATTGAAAAAACTGTAAGTATGAAACTATATTTCTGTTTATGGGGTCATCTCAAAAATTCGTCTTTGTTCATTCGTTGTGTGACACCAACGACACTTATTCTAAGGCGAAAATAAAACTATTTGTGAAACGACATTTTGAGAGGAAACCCTAACAATACAGAATCGCTTTGAAAATGTTTTTCTCTCTAAGGGCTCGTCTCAAAAATTCGCTTAAATTCGCTTAAATTTGCTTCACAATTCGCTTCATTTTCACCTTAGATAAGGTGTTATTGTAACAATAAGTGTTACAATAACACTTCATCTGAGGTGAAAACTATTAGGAATGAAGCGAATTGTGAAGCGAATTTAAGCGAATTTTTGAGACGGTCCCTAATACTACGCAGGTCGTCCTTCTTCTGCTTTAATTCGTTTCCTAAATCGTTTTATTTTCACCTCAGATGAAGTGTTATTGTGCATACAAATTATGCACAATAACGCTTCATTTGAGATAAAAATTGACAGGAATGAAGCGAATATATTAAGCGTATTTTTGAGAAGAACCCTTAGAGAGAAGTGTCTTATATGTACTTGTTAAAACAAAGATTACATCTTCTGAATGAAACTTCATGGGAATGAAGCGAATACATAAAGTGCATTTCACGCTATCTTAGAAATGGTCGCGGAAACTAGCTGCAAAAGCACTTCTCCTGAGGTGTAAATGACACGAATTGTGAAATGCAATATGTTTTGCTCAATCGTATCAATATTTGAATTTTCTTACCTATGAATCTCTACTTGTGGCGTTTTTTATACAATTTTAGTAACAGGCACTAATCCAGGATAACAATAACACTTCATCTGAGGTGGAAATTATTAGGAATGGAGCGAATTGTGAAGCGAATTTTTGAGACGGTCCCTAACACTGCCCTCATATTCTAGATTCGACTCTGACTCGTGCTGGGTTTTTTTTTTATAGTTTTAGCAAGCAGAATAAAGAAAATCCAGAAGCAACTGAACATACTCCTAAGATAAATACTTACTTTCATACTAAAGAAACAATAGAAACACAAATCATTTCTAAACTTGATGAATATAAAAGAAAACCTCCTCCAAGACTTCATTTCTCAGCTACCAAGTACAAAAGAAATTCTGAAATAAATACTAACACTTTTACAAAAAAGAATATAACTGCTAGAAAAAGACAAGCTAAAAGTTCACATGACATGTCTATATTGGAATTGGCTAACAGTGATTGTGAACTCAATCTTGTACCTGCTAATTCTGAACAACAACTGAGCATAAGTCAAAAACTAAGAAAATATGACATAAATTCTAATCCACTGGAAACAAATCATAAAGAACTGACTGGTGACTCTTTATCTTTTTCTGTTCAAGGTATTGTTTCAAAAGACTCTGAACCGCGGATTAATTCAATATCAGAAATGAAAGTGTTTTCAGAGGAAGAACAACTAAAGGAATCGTGTAGAGTAAAACTTCAAAGCGGCAATGATGCAACAGAAATTAATAGCGCAGTAAATAATCGAAAACGTAAGACCAGAATAACTGGTGAAGAAGATCATGACCATACTGATGGTGATGATGATGATGACTTTTCTGAGCCAATATTCAAGCCCGTTAAGAAAAGGAAAAAAAGACAGCGGTTAACTTTAAGGAAGAAAAATAATAACAAAACAAATAATATTGATACTACCGTAGAAAATCTTAAAGCAAACAAAACTATGTATGACTCACACGAGTCCTCAGAAACTACTCCGTTAAAAGCTCTTATAAAAAGGATGGACAAGGAAAAACAAGACAATACTAAAGCAGCAGGCTCACATGTCTCTTCATCTCAGTCCTCCGCACTCTCAATTGACGCATTACTACAATCTAAGAAAGAAGAAGACAGGAATAAAGTTCATCTGACAATGATCGAATCGCTACCTCAGGATGCTTTAGCAGAACCGATAACAGATAACACAATAGATTTGGAAAGCTATGGAAATGTATCTTTTGAAGGGATCAGGTAAGTGTATTTTTGAAGGAGCAATTTTGTTCTCTGTCAAAAGTCTACTTTATGTGTAAATACTGGCCACAAAATAATTTATATCGGAAAGTTTACCTTTTTAATTCGGAGTAAGAGTATCTTTAGGCGTGCCGAGCTTCTAATCAAGGTCTTTTTTAACAGTCCGCCAATCAGGCGTTACTTGAATAATGATAAATAAATCGCTCTTCTATGTAAAATAGTCCTAAAAATGCCTAATTTTAGTTATTTTTAAAGAGGGCTCTATTAGGGACCGTCTCAAAAATTCGCTTAAATTCGCTTAGCAATTCGCTTTATAATTCGCTTCATTTTCATCTTAGATG
>JAUCNQ010118772.1:0-10868 GCA_032352715.1 Bougainvillia muscus
TTCTGTGATTGGTTAAATTTTTCCGTCGGAAAAATTTAACCAATCACAGAAGCCATGACAGTTCATTTCGCCGGCAAAGATTTTCCATGTAAACGAGCCCTAACTGTATTATTTTATTAAGAAAAGTAAAATAAGGAGCTTCATTTTAGTATTACAACTGTATATTTGATCTTTACCTTCCAGATGTCATCATTAGAGTGACTCTAATGATGACCTCTGGAATGTGAAGATCGAATATACAGTTGTAATACTAAAATGAAGCCTCTTATTTTACTTTTCTTAAATAAACTTCAGAAATGACATACGTTTTGAATTACCTTTTGAAAGTTTAGGAGAACATTAGCCGCCATAACTTCAACAACTGCAGTTTCTTTCGTCATACTTGGACTGTCATCTTTGTAAATAGATTTTTCATCAAATGTACAGGATTCTTCACAATCATTTAAAATCTCTTTTGCTGATCTCGATGAATAGTTTATATCAACTGTAGAAATGATGGGCAGACCTCCTTCTTGTGTTGTTTTACTGGAAATGATGGGCAGACCTCCTTCTTGTGTTGTTTTACTGGAAATGATGGGCAGACCTCCTTCTTGTGTTGTTTTACTGGAAATATTAGAACTAGACTTAGGTAGAACTTCTTCTTTATCTATTTCTATTGGTAGCTTTGGATTAAGAAGACTACTAGTGCTGTCATTTGTATTATGGTCGGTAGTCTCTAATACATCGTGTGCATCAAAAGGCATTTCAGTTTTTGCTAGACACTTTTCTCTATACTTGGCTCTACGATCTAATTCTTTCTCGGAAGCTGATGTATAATTTCTATGGTTGGAAACGTATTTAGATGAATCCTCTTCACAGTCTTTTTCATGTAAATGTTGTGATTCATGGCAAGACGTTTGGAAGGGAACAAGATGAATACGCTGTTTCTCGTTATGCTTTAAGTTATTAACATTTGTTAGTTGTCCACCAATAGGAGAGCATTCCATAGTATTCAAATAAGAGTCTTTATCTAAGGTTACATTAACATTAAGTGGATTTTCTGTTGATAGATCGTGCTTTGTTGCATTAACGGTATTCATCTTGTACATTTTCTCTTTATTCCCTCTTGAAAAGGCCATTAGTGAAGGAAAAATTGATTTCCTTGGTTTGGTCGCAGTCATCTCTTGTATTAAGCTTTAGGACAGTCTATCTTGTATAAACGTTCCTGAGACCAGTGACAATTTATTATGATTTGCTAAACGGGAAAACTGTATACTTAACTCCTTAACCCTATTAAGACTGGGAGGGGGCATTATGGCCCCCCTCCGGGTTTTTTTTAATAACTTTTGGAATAATAACTATCTTGAAACTTTGCCACTTTTAGTATAAATCTATTTTGCATCTTCTGAGAAACTTTCAGATGTTCAGGATGCCTCCTTCAAAAGGTATAGGTCATTGGTCAGAACCACCTATCAAATTTCTCATATTTCCCATTGAAAATACTGAAATATTGTGAAGCCTGTATTTTCTTAGGTACAAGTCATTTTGGGATGAAACTTTGCGCAATTGTTCATTATCATATCATTCCGGAAAACCAGAAAAACTTCCGATTTCGACCGGAAACTGTTCCGGAGCAAATTCAATGGCGAAAAATCAGTTAGTCCGGCATCTTTTTTGCCAAAAACGCTTTTGGACCTTTTTTTGGACACTTATCTTTACTTCCACGTCAGTTATGTGAAAGAAATGTCTTGAAAAAGCTTAATATATTGATACTATCAGATTGGTCATCAGTTTCATACAACTTTTCACCAGTTGCGTTGTATTGGTTGTAATTGAGTCTTTTTCCAATGAGTCTTTTACTTTTCCTCATCAATTACACCCGTTTGCTTGTTTGAATGTGGTGGCAATCAGCCTTGAGGGATGCTCTGTACAAGGTAGAAAGTCCACAATGTATTGAATAATGCAGAACATGTTTTTAAATAATGTAATAATTATGCAATATTATCATGCAAGGCATGCAGAAAGTCTACAATGGCTTTGTATAATATTAAAGCACATTTAGGGTCATTGATCAAGACAACTTATGTATGTGCACAAATGGCAAGCACAATGGAAACAAACATAGCTGACAAAGAAAGTACTTTGTCTGTCATGATTGTTCACAAATGTGATTGACAATTTGAAACATACATAAGAACCTTGAACTAGATGGCATATGCAAATTTTACTATAGGATAGTGTTGACACTACAACAGCTGTTTTTAAGACCGTCTAAAAACGATTTAAAAAAAAGAAAAACGTTTCATTCTTCTATTCCGAATGGAACATTTTGTTATTGGTTGTTACATAATGTGAAAGACGTCCTGATTATTATGCCTGCCTGTCAATATGCTTGCATGCCGAAACATTCGCGGACTGAGCTAAATCACATGTGTGTTAAAAGGCATGTGTGCTAATATGCTAAATGCATGCTTGAGCTTTTTTTGTCGCAGGCGTGCTCAGAATAAAATGACACACCATCTTTTTTTTGTATCGTATATATACATGCATAATAACACAGTTCTTTTTTACAAATATTGTATGGTGAATTGAAAGAAATAGCAAAAGTACAGAATGACTTTCCTTATCATAAGACCTGCGGTGCTACTTATGTAGGTGGAAGGTTTCTCTTTAAATATTTAATACTTGCTCCTGATGTCAATAATTTGATTTACAAATTCGTTTGATTTATATCAATTTTCGTTCAGCATATTTCTGCTGTGATGCAAATAAAACAATATCATTCAATTTTTTAGAAGCCGCAACTTATATGTTGACTTCCCTTCATGACGTTGATATCGAGACTTTACCTAGTCATGATGAAGAACAAAGCCACAAGTTGCATATTCATGAAATGACCGATGATCAAGGAAAAGTCCTGATTTCTTATGGCGGTATGTAGCATTTTTTATTTATAAAGGTATTAATGAATGAAACGGCGTAACAAAATGGAGACCAGGGCTCAGTAATTTTTAATAGTTTTTCAATAATTTTCAATAGTTTGAAATGAAAACTCGAATATAAGCCTTTTTATTTTTTGCCTAGGTATATTTATAGAGGCTTTAAATGTCTGCGAATTTTTGAATTATGATAATAATTCTAACAATAATAATAACAATAATAATAACGGGAAGGAACTTTTACAACTATGAATACAAATAAGAGTTCTTTCAAAAACTGGTTTCATTCATACTGCACAAAGTATGCACAACCATCTAATAACAGGACTACTAAAACGATTTTCTTATTTATTAGCAGACTTTTCTCTATACAATAATTCTGAGTTCTTGAATCTTATATTTAGAAGCATATTACTGCTGTCATGGACTCAATTCTTTCTTTTCACTAATTTCGACTCGTCCCAAAGATTGGTTTTCTTTTCATATCTGTACTTGTCTTAAAACACTTGAAAAATGTATACAAACAAAAACAGTATATCGAAAATAATGTGATGTTTATTTTCATCTCAGGAAACGTTTTTTTTTGTGAAGACGTGAACAAAAGGTGTGAGTTATAAAACAAATTATTTATTTATTTATTTATTAGGTGGTGTTTTAGATGAGAGTTATTTCCAAGCTTTGAAGACTCGCCAAGCTTTGTTGAGGGAAGCAATTGAATGGAAAGTGTACGCTAAGATGCTGCTTGAAAAAGGTTGTTCAACCGGTGCAAATTTTTATGAACCTGAAGTTTTAACTGTTCTGAAAGCTACTGATGATATTGCTCTGAAAGCAGAGATACTCTCTCGCATTACAGAGAAAGATATGTTACAACCAGCTGTCCAATTTTGGGATTTTGAGAGGGTATATGAGGCTTATGGAAATGGGCGTCCATTGAATTGTCCTAGCTGTTGTATGCAATTGACATTTGTTCCTTTTGGTGGAAGATTTGCATTACGTATGCTATATGACGTTGATCGCCCTGTACTTCTTGTTACCTCATTTCTTCGATGTTTAAGTAAGGGAAAGAAACAGCACGAAATCTTAGGGTACGATCCAAGGCTTTTAAGAATGTTTCCAAACCTAGATTTACCATTTATGTTATTCCATAAAGCAGGTATTACAAAGCATATGATGGAATTTATTATGGAAAGTGTAATCAATGGTATGACCGTCAATCGTCTATTTGATGTGGTAAAAACAAAGTATGAAGTTAATCATACAATAACATCACAGTTCTTTGCAAATGAAATTGAAAGCATACGTGCACATGTCACTGCTGAAGGAGGACAAATCGAAATCAGCAAGGAATCTATGTTCCCTCCCTATGTGAGTTGTCATCCTAGTAAGGCACTTCTTGGTAGGTGCTTTTTAGCTTCATTTAAGGAGAAAGATGATTATTATAAGTTTTGTATGCAACAGTTGTTAGCTAATGAATGTTTGATTCTTGATGAAAGTCTCTGTGTCGGAGCTCGCATTGGAATACCAGGAGTTTGGGGGAGTTCTATGAAAATGTTTCCTGAGGAATATCAAGGAATGTTTCTTGTATTCAATGAGGCTAAACATATTTTATCATGGACATTTTTGAAAGAGGGGAGTTTTCAAGAAGTTGAGAATATACTGATCGAGCTTAAAGATCGACATGCTAGGTGTGATAAATCTCTTAAAGCTTGCTTTACAACAAAATGTTGTGATTGGAGAGACGATTTACGAAAGATTTTTGGGAAGTGGTTTATTGTTAAGGGCAATCTCAGGTTATTTCTTGATCGTATTATTAAAGAGATGCCACCAGATCACACTTACTATGTGGATTGTGTGAACGAATTGAATTTAGTATTCAGAGATGCTAATGATGGTGGAGAGGTGCGGAAAGAATTTACTGGTGACCCTGTTATCATTGGTAAAAACTTACAGGTATTGTAATCCTACTTTCTATTCTTTCTCCTCAATTTTCGATAGTTGATTTTATAATAGAATGTAAAAAGCTCAAATCTTATAACATACATATGCTGATGGGTTTAACATTCGCTTGCACAATCTTCGGTATGAAAATTAATAAAGAGAATCTTTCCTAAGTATCGTACCAATCACTTATAGACTCTGTTGTGGTATAAAAATCCAATTTTTATTTATTTATTTATTTATTTATTTACGATTATTTATACAGGATAGCCACTTCAGTGTTGAAACACTGTTATCAATGCGGGTCCTGTTTAATCGGGTTCTGGTTCTATTTAAAGCTCCAATTTGAGCTACAGACAGTAGCGGGGATTGAACCCACCGCTCGGCCAGACAACCACTGTGTGTATTTCCTTCATTATCAATTATGGAACACAAAAAGTTGATAAGAAAAACATTTCTACATGCTCCGAAGCAAGCGTTGAATGCAGAGATGGAATTTACCGGATTTTCACGGAATTCCACATTTTTTGTAAGTCATATCTCAGTTCCGGAATTTTTTTTAACAAAAAAACCCCCCTTTAAAACATTACGTTTCATGGTTGGGTTTTTTATTTCCGGATGTATGCAAAATCTTTCGGATGTTTTTGGTAAGAGCACTCTCATCTCTTTGGATGGCATTAGAAACTAAGTAATTAAGACAACATTTTGATAACTAAATCATTAGGTTTCCCCACTGATTTGGTAACTGCAAATTTGTACATTGTAAGAAAAGAGTAGAACAAAGGGCAGTCTTTATTAATTACTTAAGTTGTTCGACATGACCAAATCCAGTTTTTTGGGGGAATATCTTAGAGACATGATTCGATATCCTTAATCTGACAGCGTTTCTTTCTCTTTCTAAAACTGTCTTGTCCGGCAGATGATTCTCACTGTTTTCTATTTCGTCCTGTTTTCTTTACTAGTCTAGTGATACTACTTTAGCGAATTAACAAAAACAGGGACGACGGTGCTATTTAAACTGTGAAAGTCAGCACACTTTCATGCTCTGTCCATGAAGGTACCTCTAAACATAGCTGATAGGAAAAGCCACTCAGAGAAGAACTTTGCCAGTTGTTGTAAAAATATTAGTTTTGTTAGATGTACTTCTCCACCGCATATTTTTCCCGTTTATTTCATCAAAACTCTTTTAAGAAAAAGACCCTTCAACATCAATTTTTTGGGCACCTTTTCAGGATTTGTTGGTCTGATAAATCTGATAATTAGCAATAATTTTCATAGCGATATTTTTATCGGCAGATCGTGAAAGATTATCATGAAAAAAATAATTTATATCGTATTATTATAAAAAATTATCGTGAAAATATGGGAGGGGATAATTGCGATAAATTTATTAAAAAAATATCTTGAGAAAATAATTGACATTACTGTATAAATCTGCGATACTACAAATGCTTATACATGCATCGGAGATAAATACCTGTGTTGCAATGTAAGAATGATTTAGCAAAATCAGTCTAAAATTCACATTCTACACACTTCTACACTCCCGGTGAAGATGATATTCCAATTTACTGACTATGTGATGATATTTTAATACACTGATCGGAAAAGATAGAATAAACATTATGCGCTCACTCCTAGTGCATTTAAGGATATTCAACAGAAATAATGTCTAGTCAGTTAAAAGTTTTTTAATGAGATCTGGATCTCTTTTGGTTCAAATTGCTTTTTTACTAACGTCGCAGTCAGTGGCAGATCCTGCTATACTGTAGTTAGAGCATCACGATGGAGAATCAAATGTTTTAAGTATGCCGTTGAAGAGCCCATCAACATACAAAGCAATTTAACATAAATGACTTTGATTATCCATTTTACTGCTATAGTAAAAGCAAGTTCTGAATCCGCCTCAGCATCCCCGGCCTTGCCAGTGGTAATATTTTTATCGGACCTGGTGGCGAATCCAGCTATAGTCAAAAGATCACAATGGAGAATTGAATGTCTTAATTCGTAATATCTTTATGTATGTTGATGGATCTTAAGAGACCATCTACATACATTAAGCAATTAAACTTTAATTTACTTTGAGTCTCCAGCCAAAAAATTTAAAGCCAGCAGTAATATTTTTATCGGACTTCTGAAGTTTTATTGCCGACGATAAACTTTTTTATCAGATATCCAACCTAATTTCATCGCTAACAATATTTTTTTATTGGTTGTTTAAGGGAGCGTTAAGGTTGGAGAAATTATCAGTTGTGGTAATACCTATAATAATATCCTTCACCAGCAATATTTTCTTCAACAAGTGGTCCAATTAAGCAATAATATTCGATAAGATAATTAATTATAAACGGTTCCTACAGTAACTCTTGAACACTTGTAACAGCAAGATTAGTTTTCTTTGAACCCGGATTCACACCAGTGAGATAATTCCTGTCGCACTAAAATACCACACTGAAGAATCTCAAGTTCATTGCGATAATTTCAGTGTGATAGGAATTATCTCATTGGTGTGTTACACCTACGTGGGTAGTAATTTATTATGAAAGAAAAAATAGGTTTTCTAAGAAAATCAATTAATAAAAGAGTGAACAAATTACAAAGCTCGCCGGAGAATACATAGTTTTTCTGCTAACAGTATAATTCGCCCATGCGACATTGATTTTTTGCATGTGTGGTATACTTTTTTTGGGTTCACGATGTTATGACATTCCTAAAATGACCGATCAAAGACAACTCCGGTCAAAGTCTCAAACCTTATATGGCATGACCGATGATCAAACGTTATTTTAAACCCTGGTGTTCAGGACGCTATTCCAAACAATCATGAATTTGTTTGTGTTTTTAGGAATTTGTCAAAAGATGGAAAGATGTTATTGATGATAGGATTCAAGCTGTGCTAACGGAAAAGTCATTGCTTTATTTAACTGACCTGGAACAACACATTAAAACTGGTTGTCTCAGTAGTATACCACCTGAAGTCGGAGATGAAAATTTCAATGACGTACACAATGCTTTGCGAAAATCAGTTTCGCATTGTCGAATTACTGTTCCCTTAGTTTCCGCATTATTTTCTATGTGTTTACATGATGTAAATCGTATCAAAGGTGCTCCTGTTGACTTTCAATATCAACCATCATCACAAAATTGTGAACAGGGCTTAAGAAAACAAGAAGTTGCAATTGAAGAGCAAAAGGATCATGGTATATGTTATGACATTTCTCCTGTACTCGTGCGCAAACGTACCTTTTTTCTGGGTCATTGAGTATTCGCCTACATATCCCTTACATATCCTTTTGCTTGAAAATAAAATAAATCTATTAGCCAATTTCATTGAAATATTCATTGTTATATATGTAATCATTGTTGTTGGACACTCACTGCGTTTACCCCTACTGCATCAAAGTTTTCCTCTTTATCAGCTGGAGATTTTACAGTATGTTTTACATTATATTAATTTTTATTGCAAAATTTTGTTTTAAAGGAATTACAGTATTAGGGACTGAGTCGAATTTGAACCAGCGACTACTGGGTTTACGTCCTATTGTACTACCAACTGAGCTATCAGTAGGATATGTGGATCGAAATAAGGATTATATATTCAGCCAGACATTTATGAAATTCACAGGAGGTGAATTCCAGGATTGATAAGGTATTACAAAAAATATCGATTTAGGCTCTATGTAGACCCTCATAACATAACATAACATAACTTCAATTTCTGTGTGACCTAGCAGTATTATACGTTACTAGTGATAATACACGCTACTCGTGGTATTGCGTAGTATTTCTTTCCGTAAGCCCTGTGAAGATAATAAAACATAGGTATAGAAGTAGAAAATGACCAATGTTTACAAATGTTAGAAGTTCCAGGTTGAGAAATAAAACTTATCTCTTTGATACGACCGGATGTTTCTGTAAACTGAAGAAAGAAAAGGCTAACAACATTACATGACTTGGCTTGTACCTTGCACTTTTCTTTTGTTTTCAGATAAACAAACAGTGTCTATCCAAACAGATGAAGGGGAAATAGTTCCAAACCGATTTCTACCACAGCTTGTAGTTGATAAACAGAAAATCATTCCAGCAGCAAATATAGTTCAAGCTGTAAACCAGTACTACAGTCGTACCCAGAGAATTGTACCCTCGCTGATTCTTCAAGCACTTATGTACTACAAGTATGGGGAAGATTTTGATGCATTTGCTCCTCAAGCTATACAGAACTTAAGGTTGCTACCTTATTATTCATCGGCTTTAAATCTAGTATCACATCCTGCTTTTCCTAAAGAAGAAAAGATTTTCGATATGCAAATTATTACTCAAGGTATGGTATGTACTGGTTGATAATCCACTTTTGAATTTCATTTAGAAGAAGTATCTTTGAAATTTGTGAGGGCCAAGTTAAAATAACAAAAGTTGTAAAGCAAACCTGTCTTGCTGCAGCGTGGAAAACTCAATTTTCTCACCAATTTTTTCACCTCGCTATTATACTAGGCGAGATAATGGATTTCCAGGCCACGTCGTACTATTGAAATACTCTTTTACTAGATGAAGGTGAGCTGCACACGAATAAGGTGAGAATATTTAAAAGATCATGCGATGAATGTGAGAAACATTAAAATAAAACATATGTTAAGGTTTCGTTCTTAAGAAAAATGACATAACATTAACGTCACAGGGATACTTTCAAGCAGTTTGACCTCTGGCCATTTTGTAAGAACCTTGTCCCTCACCATGGTTGGCGGACAAAGAAAAATTTTGAATTTAGAAGCTCTGAAATGGCTATATCAGCGTTCTCTGAAATTTTGCACCGTAATGATGAATAAAAAAGTTTGTTTCGGCTACCGTAAAAAACAAAAAAACTGAAACGAGGCTCTTGTTCTTTGGTAAAAAGATGACGGATTTCATGCGAACAGATGGTTTTTATTTTCTCTGTTGACAGGTTGAATATTACCAAGTTTAATAAGGAAACATTACTAATTGGTATTCAGTATTTTAGAGTTACAGCATATTGAATGAAATTTGTAAATACAAACACTTGTATGTTTCCTTTTTTAACATCATCGGCTATTTAGCTAGCAAAAAAAATGACCTACGAAAGATTGCGTTTAAAAACTCAGTAGAAGATTGAGTTTTTAGGGCCGTATACCGGACATAAAAAAGTGCTTGAAAATATCCCTGCGTCAAAATGATGTCGTAAGGTTGCAACGTCGCTATCAATCAGGTTGCATGTCGGTTAGGAAATACATTTCATTTTCTAAGCTGTTACATAACAAGATCATCAGCATTTACATTTGGCAGCACACCAGCCAACCTTGTGCTAGAAATTAAAACACGATCTCCAAACCATGTCGTTTAGACATCTTTCTGAGAAATGTTCTTATGTATTTCTAGAAACAAACAAACATCCACACCATGTCGTTTAAACGTCATTCTGAAAAATATTCTTATGTATTTCTAAATATAAAAGGACGTCCTCCAAACCACTAATTCTAAGAATTGTTGTTATGTTTTTCTAGAAACGAACAAACGTCCAGACCACGTTGTTTAGACGTCATTCTGAGAAGTGTTCTTATGTATTTCAAAATAAAAAAGACGTTCAAACCACGTCGTTTAGACGTCATTTTGAGAAATGTGACAAAATTTGCGAAAAGGGACCGTGTTGTTTTTAGACCATGCTTATAAACACGGACTGCATGCTAAAAAGTTTAGCACGCGTGTTTGTTTTTAAAACGCATCGTATATTAGCTAGAACATTTGGAAAAATAAATAAATTGCTTAGTAGCTTTTATTAATGGCACTGCTAATCTCTGGAATAGAATTAAATCTTTTAGTAACTTCTCATAGCGTGTCAAGGGTCTTCGTAGGATGCAAGAAAATAATTTTGTTGTTTTTCTTCATTGCAGTGACGAATTTAGCCCTAGTCAGAATTCTTTAATAGCTTTATGTATGATGATGGTCTTTATCACCATACATAAAGCAATTAAAAATTAAAGACTTTGAGTCTCCATGTTA